>UELV01001002.1:0-21436 GCA_900490015.1 Megastigmus stigmatizans
CAAATTGGAAGTAATGAGAAAAGTCCTTGTTTTCACCAGAACTTCAATCATCATCCCTACAAGTTATTTGACTTTTTGTTATTTCGCTTGTTTTAGTACTTCAGTGCTTTTGCTCTCGAATAAACCGGCTGATATTTACAGAAATGTACATCACTGCTTATTTTCTCAATTCCGATATATATGTATGTGTGCTCCACGCAATCTGTTTCAATCCGATGACAGTGACAATTAATATAAAAAACTCAAATGATGCTGAATTTTGCTCTAAGATTAGGTGCATCTGTAATAATTTATGTATAACTATCTACATATTTACGTTGACAGACTGGTGAAAAATAAAAGCGAAACTTGAAAAAGAAGAACTGCTTTTTAAATGGCAGTAAATCTTGGGAGAAAATAATTATACATAGGCATATATAATGCTTGTGTTTGATTATTTGAAGACATAATACATTTATATTATGTCTAATTTTCTTCCCAAGTTCCATTTCTTACATTTTTCTAAATATTTTAAAAGAAGTAGACCTTCAAACGCAAAAATTGAATATAATTTATACAAGCTTTAACTTGAATACGTCACTGGTTTTCAAATACTTCATAGAATAGGTTTCTGGATATGAAGTAGAATTCCAATGCGTAGCGCATTATTTTCCGTACTTTCTCTTTTTCATCCTACAATGCAAAAAATAAAAAATATCTTGGCCTAAATTGCGCAGTTTTCATATATAAATAACTTAATAAAGAATAAAGTTCTATAATCGAATAACTTGAGCAGAAAATTCTTGTCCATCGATGAAAAAAAATTTAAAAAATTAGTGTTCATCTCAATGGACAAGAGCACATTTTCTATGTGATTGCATTCATATATACAGCGAACCGACAACGCTTACGAAAAACAAAGACGTTTTGCGTTTCTCCAGCTCCTTTGAGTAAACACCTGACTTCGTATCTGCACCTTTGCGAAGTTTGAAGGCGTTCATAAGAAATTCAAGTACGGTTCATTTTTATTTCCTTTACAAATTCACAAAGGCAAGTGACGAGCACTGATTTATCGTTGAGTCAATTGGTCCGCAATTATGGTGTATATACACACTTACACACATATATATTATGCAAAATGAAATAGATGAAATCTCGTTGGTTGCTCAATTGTACGTTTGAGCAGTTTTAAGTACATGAATTAATAAGATTAATGTAACGAATAATTTAAATTAATTGTGAAAATGGTCAACAGAAATTAATTTTCGAAAATGATAAAAAAAAATTAAATTAGCCGCTTGATTTATAATTTTTTTCTTTCTCTTACACGATAAATCCTTGTATACTGCACTTGCCTTTTTGAAAAAGGGAGCCGTTAAAGGCCGCTTTCACACTTGCTCGATGCGCTCCCATCTCTCGTCGATTTGCCTCGCTCCCGGCGAAGATCAAGATAAGATAGACTCCTTTTTCTAGAAGTTAAAATTGTACTGTTTTTTTGAATACTAAAACCGCGCTGATGCTGATGTTGGATCGGTTCATGTTAACGTCATTCCACCATCGCTCTCTTGAATTTGATCCGTTGTGCTCGTAGCAACATTATCGGAGCTGATCGTCTCCTCGATGCGAACTTTCTTGGTCTCGGGCTCGGCAGTACTCGAGTTCGTTGAGCTGGAGCTTGACTTGCGTTTGTGACTGCTTGAACTGCTTGAAGAGCTAGAGGCTGAGGGTTCCTGATTATTATTGCTCCTCTCAGACGAAGAAGAGCCCTTGTAAGAGGACGACGAGTGGTGAGAACTGTGGTGGTGATTACTGGACGAGGGTGATTCCTTTGAGGACTTGCTCTTCGAGTCCGTCGATGACTTATGTCGATGACTGCTACTGCTATGCCCACTGTGATGCCTCTTTCGATTTCTGTCCTTGTCTCTGTCCCTGTCCCTATCTCGAACTCTATCGCGATCCCTGTGCTCACTCTTCTTATGCTCCCTATGCTTGCGATCGTCTCTATTACTGCTGCTGCTGCTACTACTTGGCTTTTTCTCACCTTTGTCGCGACTTGACTTGCCCTCGGACCAAGAGCTCGAGTGCTTCTTTTTGTCATCGTTACTGGTTTTATCGCTGACCACCTTCTCCTTTTCCGTATCTACGCGCTTTTCTATGACAGATGTCGAGGCTACCGATGGTGAAGGAGGACCGTCCTCCGCCTTTTCTTCTTTATCAGAAGCTTTCATATCTTCGACGGTCTCTTCCGTGACGTTACTCTCCTCCTTTGACTCGTCTTCAGCCATCTCGATGAGGGCTTTAACCGCGTTCTCGGTAGCGCACTCGAGCTTTGATGTGAACGCGCTGACGGTCTCCGTTTCGAGTAGCCTGTAGAACTTCTCGACATTAGCGCTATCCTCGCTGTGCAGTTTCTCTGCAATTTCCAAGCTCTCCTTACGAATTTTCTCCAGTATCTCCTTGGAAGCAGAGGAAACAACATCCCGCAGCGATTGACACACTTCCTGCACGTCTGTCTTGGATTTGTAGATAGCTATCTCGAGAGCCTTGTCTACGACCTGAGTCGCGTAAGTCTTGCCTACTGTTTGACGAGCAGAAAGCAGCTCCGTATCAATTTTGATTGGGATGCTCTCCTGCTTCACGCTTGGCTGTTCTGAGGTGATATTGCTAGTACTAGTGCTGCGGGACGGCTCAACGCAGGGCTTCGGTACTTCTTTAGACACGGGTTTGGGTACTGCCTCAAAAACTTGGCTACTGCTGGTATTCGACGAACGCTCGTCCGTTTTTGAGGAATGATGGCTACTCGACGAGCTGTGTCTCCTGTGTTCCGAGGATGACGATTTGTCGCCGTGCTTTCGCCTGTTGTCGTGGCTATTACTGATACTGCTGGTGCTGTGATGACTACCATTGCCACTGCTGGATTTACCATTGCTACGATGGCGATCTGATGAATGCTTTTTATCCCTACAATTTAAAATTACGATGTAGAAGATAAATAAGATGATTGATTATAAATGTTGCATGAAAATAAGGCTTCCAGAAATGAAATTATAAAGATGTGTGTAATTATTATAGATAGTTAATCAAAAACGTTTAAATTCACGGCAATGTTTCATAATAAAGTTTGTTTAATTCTGAGGAAAATAAGCTTTAAAATAAATATTATTGGTCAAATTATTTTTATGTATAAATTTTTAGTTTCAAACGATAAACATACCGCAATAGCTGTTATGTTTATTTTGAGAAATTGTAATTATCACGTGAGGCATTTAAGGAGTCTAAAAGAATTCAATTGTAAGTTGGCTTTATCATTTAATTCTCCTGTTTATAGGCTGCATAGGATATGGAACTCTTTTGGGGTTGATTTGGAGTATTATTAATAAAGCGTATGTCTGCCAACACCATAGATTCAGTTTTATCAGGATAAAATGCGATCTTACTGTATATTTTTATATGTAATTGGGAATTTGTCACGTGGATTAATAAAATAAAATGAAATAAAATAAAATAAGAATTGTGTAGCTCTAAAAAAGAAAGTTAAATCAGATTACAAATTTCTTGCATTAATTAAGCAAATTTTATTTTATGAGTTCTAAAGCGAAGCAGTTCAACCATTGAAATGATATTCCTAAGCTATTATAACTAATTGTAAGTACTAATAAGGATGCATAATATAAGATGTTTATACCTATCTCTTTTCTCAGTAGAACTTTTTCTTCGCTCTTGCTTCCGCTCCTTCTTTCGGTCTCTGTGCCGTTGTCTCTCATTTTTCTCAGTCGCACTCTTCTCATCGGAAATCGTTTTACCAGGTGACGGTCCTCGCGTGGTGCTTCGTTTCTCCTTTTGCTGCTGTTCCGACTTTTTCAAATTACCCTGGTACTCGGCCGCTCGCTCCTTGGCCTTCTTCTCCTCGTCCTTACTATCGCGTCTCTCTAACCTTTGCCTATCAGTGTTCTCCTTCTGCTCGTCCTCCTCAACCTCCTGCATCCGTGTCTTCTTCTCCTTCGTGTGCGCGTGCGAGGATCGTCTCGGTCCCGCGTTGACGGTCGTCGACGCCGTATCTTCTGGATAGTACTGCTGCAGCCTCACGTGCCAGGCGATACTCGACACCGCCGACACTGTCCTGAACTGATGGATAATGTTGCGCGGCAGGAAGTAAATATCGTTGTCGTAGAGGCTAACTCTCGCGTAGCGTATCGACTGTCTGCGTAGCTGGTTCAGCTTGGCGTCCTCGAGCCACTGAACGCACTGTGAAATCGGTGGCTCGTGCAGATCCAGCTGAAGCTTTTCGACGAGTTCAGAAAAATCGGCCGCGTGGAAAGCAATCACGTCCTTGGTAATGCGATTGAGTTCGGAGGGCTGACCACCGTGAACAGCCTTGAGGACACCGACTGCAGCGGTGGTCATGCGCTCGAGACCGTGGCCTACGTGATCTGCGTGCGCCCTGGTGCGATCCTCAAACATGTACTCGCGAGCCTCGCTTAGACGAGGCAGATACTGGAGATTGCGAAGCTCGTTTATACCGGTGCGCCGACGTTTGTAAGGACTCTTGTTGATGTCGGCGGTGGGTACAAGCTGCTCACCCGGTCGAATCCACAGAATGGGACCGTCGTTAGATTCTTGTGGACTCTCCATTCGCACGGCCGATAACGGTCCCCAAGGCATAGTCTAGAAATCAAAATAAATAATAGATTATCAAGTTTCATGTGATAAGTTATGGGTCATGTAATTGAAAATGCTCAAAGGTGTAATGAAAATGAGAGAGTTCAGTAATGCAAAATAATAGTAGGTCGCATTAAATTTTAAATGGATATCAATGGATAGGTACAAAAAAATGTTTTTATAAAATGTATTGAAAACAATTGTTGGTGAGCAAGCCAAAGCATAATTAATTATACACATCTAGGATTAGATTTAATGAAAAAGTCTATTATTTCTAAAATTAGTTAAGTTTTTATTCCTAATGTACTTGTTTACGAAAATGTTAAGAAAACGATTCTATTTATTCTTTTGGCAATGGAGACAGTAATATAAATACATCTTTATTGCTATTGTTTAACTTCTTGTATAGCTATTGACATTTCATGTAATTTAAAATCAACTTCTACATTAATATTACTTAATATGCATAACTTTTTATATCAAAGCATATACAAAGTAAATGAGCAAATGTATTTTATAACT
This sequence comes from Megastigmus stigmatizans, assembly GCA_900490015.1. Classification (NCBI taxonomy): domain Eukaryota; kingdom Metazoa; phylum Arthropoda; class Insecta; order Hymenoptera; family Megastigmidae; genus Megastigmus; species Megastigmus stigmatizans. The sequence continues at coordinate 5,161 of UELV01001002.1, forward strand.
TTTATTTTTGCTTAACTGTAAATACATTATTTTGAATTTCAATTATGAATTTTTTAAGTAATTTTTGTCACTCATTTTAGCATATGTTTCATGGAAAGAATTGAATTGAAATTGAAATTTATAATTACCAGTTTTAAAAAGATGTTTTCCTCAAGCATTTGCAAAATGTCAGGAAAATATCCACCAACTTCTTCATGTACTGTACCAACTAAACTTATTTGGTGCAGAGGTCCATATCGAACAGTGCCATTGTTATAAGATTTACAAACATTTTCTTTATACTGTAACATCGTCGTCGTCTCTATATCGCTTTTGTGTCCTAGTACACCGTTCTTTACAGTCAAAGTAGGATAAATATTAGCCATGTGATCTAATAAGTCAGGCATATATGATGCAGCATTATGAACAATACCCATAACATGATGGGCATTTCCATTCTCATCCTCTCCAAATACAACCTGAACATATCAAAATAATACTTAAGAAAATTAAGCTAGATTAAAAAGATATGCATATATTTATAATAAATAACTTGCCTTAAAATATTCTTGTGCCAGTTCTTCAAGCTGTTCACTTGTTAATACATTAATTTCATCTTGATACATATGAACTATTGAAGCTCCACCATTGGGATAAGTCTCTATATGTATAAAATCCTTGTATTTTAATCCTTGCAGATAAACTGAAGTATAGGCTTTATCGGATTGGTTATCTAGTATTTTGTAGTTCTTGAATTGTAAATTAAGTTTTAAATTATCAGCATTTGATTTATGTATAGAACTATTTGAACTGAGAGACTTGTGGCATAAGGGTGTGGAAGAACTACTTCTTCGATCCCTCTGACATTGTACACCAACATTTGCTCTTTTTATCTTACTTCGTTTGTAACATCGTGTACACTGATGCCTTTCTGAACGCTGGTCTTTACGCTTATCTCTTGAGGATGAAGAATGTGATTTGCTGTGGGAAACTGTAGTTGAATCATTTTTACATTTCGAACTGTCAGGTTCACATTTTATGTCAATAGGCTCTTCTTTAACTTTATCCACTGTAAGCCTCTCAATAGGTTCTTCCTTAACATCTATATCTTTTCTCTCATCCTGAACTTTGCACTGATGAAAATCATTCTCCAACTTAGATTCAAATTTTTGTTGCTTAGTAAAACAGATTTCAGTAATCTTGGCATTAGTGTTCCAATTATTTCCTGCTGATATAATTGGTAGGCCATAAGTCATTGAACTTTTTGTAAAAATAGTACTCGCTGGGCTATTCGGACCTGCAGAAACACGTGGTGGATAATCTGGACTTTTTGGGCTTCTCAATTCTACTTGTCCAGTGCTCTGTAAACTCTCAGCCAGTTGGGGACTCCTACTAGATGCATTTCCACCTTCTTCCATTTGCGAAAGAATGGTGCTCTGTTCCCCATGATCTTCGTCATTAGGAGAAGTTGACGAATCAGCCTAGAAAGAACCAGAATTATGCAAAAAAGAATCTTCACACAGATTCATTATTAATCAAAATGCTACCACTTACAAGAACCAAACAAGTATCGGTGTTCCTTAACATTTCAATATTTTCGACTGCCCTGCATAATTTGTCATCTGTAGAATAAAAATATTGTAGCAATGAGGAAAGCATAGTATAGAACAAGCTACAGCTTGTTTTCGTTCGGACGTGCAAGTCAAACTAGATGGTTCTAAAAATAGTCGAGATTCGTTTGGTCCGCGAGTGCAAAACGCTTGCATTCACAAGTGGTCCGAATCTACACAGCACGACAAAGCCAGCAAAGACCTAGAAAACGCTAACAAAAAAGAGCCCCGCGAGCGTATTTTTTCCCTCTTTAGCGAACGTTGCACGCGATCAACAATCAAATCATGCAAGAATTGGACGCACCGCAGCAACTGTCTCGACTCTTGCAAAAGCGAATCCTCGGGGAAAAGGAGCATACACGATGTTGTCATTACCTTGATGCTGCTCGAGGCGACCAGCAGCAGCAACAGCAACGGCGGCGGCGGTGGTAGCGGACTCGGACGGCGCGTTGTCATTTCCCGACATGTCGTCGCTGGGCACATAACCGCTGCCACCTCCCGTCGACGATATCTTCGTCGTGCTGACCTCGAGACTGGCTATCCCGGTGATCGGATGTCCGCCCGTCGACTCGGTTGGCTTTTCCTCTCTGGAGAGCGCGAGAACGGCGGTGGCGGTGGCGGCGGTGGCGGTGTCGGTGGTGGGCGTCGCTCTCTGGTCTCGCGAAGACTCACCCGGACTCCTCGGCAAGTGTCGCTCTTTCGACGCGTCCTCACTCTCCTCGTCGTGCTCCTCGGTTCGGTTGTCCGTACTCGTTCGCGCCCCACCAATGCCACTATTTACATCGGATCGCGCGTTTGACACGGCTCCCAAAGCAATATCGGTGGCCATCTTGATTTTTCCCACGGGGCTGCGCTTCCATCACGAATCGCGATCACACGAAGGCGCGCGCGCACACACACACACACGTTCTCCTATGCGCACATGGACGGACACGAACTCGCGCGCGGCAGTGACGATAACCGCAGCCGCGGCGCCGTATACCGAATACCGATATATATATATACATATACCGAGAGATTATACTATATATATATATACCTAATACTCTGGAGAGCGCTGCGGACTGTGCGGAGTCGTCACTCGTTGCTTTGTTGTGTAGGATTATGCGAAAGGCCCGGAATGATCGCAACTCGCGAGGCGCTTTCGCGCACACTGCTCCGAGTGGCTATACTCCAAAGCTGCTACACACGAATATATGACACTTGTGCGAGCTTCTTTATTGTTATAATGCCTCGGTGCTAGCAGTCAATTGTACCTAGTGCACCAAAAAAAAACGATAAGGATAACGTATAGTAATTGTATCTACCTCAGCTTTTATGAGACGAGCGAAGGCGCACGTAGACGACGCCGTCGCGATATTTTCTAGATCGTTCGCGACCCGAGAATATATTGGAGCGGCGCGTAACAATTGTTGCATCCTGTCTCTTTCTCTTGTCAATGCGACGTGCAGTTCACTAATCTACTCGCCCCTTTGCCCTGTAGCTTTAATAATGTATATATACTCTTGGTCTATAATAATAGGTATATTTTCTTGAATATAAACATACATATAAATTCACAAGTAACACAATTTTATATTGAATATTAAATAAGTCTTTATATAGGTAAATCCAAATTAATTTGAAATATATAAATTTATATAGGAAAATTGTTTTTGCAGTTTAATAACTTTTTTATTGAATATTTCCTTACATTATTTTAAATACTTGCATGGAGATATTGTATAATTATTATTATAATATTAACATTTCCCGAATTGTTTTTCTTCAGAACATCATAAGCTATGTGCATGTTTGAAAACTACAGGTTACAGCTCATCTGATCCAGTAAAAGCAGAGATTGTAAAAGTAGTCTAAATGATAAACACTATGTATATTTTACTTCAGTGATGATATATACATGTATACATATGCTTCCTCGCTCTTGTCACTTGTCAAGTTGTCACTATAATAGTCAGTCTTGTGCAAACTCTTGTAATAGCATATCAATGAAGGGAATGAAGGGGAAAGAACAACATATCATATATAGGTATAGGCATCGTATAAGAGGAGGGAAAGAAAGTCATTGTTACGACACCGTTCACAATTTAAATTTCGCGGATTCGCGAATCCAAGATGGCCGGAAAGAGGTACAATTGAGACAGTTTCGGGAGGGGGCTGACTAAGATCGCGTAGCATAATTTTTACAGAACTAAACGGTGGATTTGCAGAATATCGTCGATCAGGGTAGTGCTTAGACTCTTGCGAAAGAGCCGACGCGGGTCCTAAGGTTACCCGATGCGTCGTGGGAGTCCGTGAGCGACTCTCCCCGCTGCAACAGCTTATACCCACGTGAACGGAACATCATCACCTGGAATTGTTATTTAGAGTGCGCTCGCATTTGCGAAAAGGCGAATTGGAAGCCTGCAGGAAGTGGTAGACGAAAAATAACAAAGAGCGCCAGTAGCAGCCGGTATCTACAGAAGCAACTTCTACCCGCCGAGTGCTGCTGCCGACCAATAACGACACCAAAACTTCACTCGATACGTTGAGTGATTATTTGGTTGTTCGCGAAAACCGGTCAAACCGTCTCGAAAATTCATCGTTTGCTTTTATCTGCATTTTAACTTTAGAGCCAGAATGGAGGCTTTAATTCCAGTCATTAACAAACTTCAGGACGTTTTTAATACCGTAGGTGCTGATGCCATACAGTTGCCACAAATCGTCGTTTTAGGGACACAGGTACGCATTTACCCTCTATAGATTTTTTTCTCATTTTCACATACTTTGTACATGCAAAGGATATGCTTATACTTTCATTGTCTTATATTTGTGACGAATTTTTTTTCATATTTTTTACAAGTATTTCATTATTTTAGCTTCATCATAATTTCATAATTTCTTAACTATTAAAGTAAAAGAATGGTTTAGCTAATACTATCTCTTTTTATACACAAGCAATTCTTTATATGAGTCCATAAATTAAACATGACTATGACATTAAATAATCTTGATTTAGTTGAAAAGATTAATAAATAAACATTTTAAATTTCTATCCATTTTCAGAGTTCTGGCAAATCATCAGTTATCGAAAGTCTTGTAGGACGGACTTTTCTACCAAGAGGCACAGGTATTGTGACTCGAAGGCCATTAGTTTTACAGTTAGTTTATGCTCCAAAAGAAGAGAGAGAATATCGAAGTGCAGAAAATGGCACTTTGGACTTGAATGAATGGGGTATATTTCTTCATCAAAAAGATAAAGTTTATAAAGATTTTGAAGAGATTCGTCGTGAAATTGAAATGGAAACTGATCGCATGGCTGGTGCTAACAAAGGAATTTGTCCAGAACCTATTAATTTGAAAATTTTTTCAACTTCAGTAGTCAATTTAACACTTATTGATCTACCTGGGATAACTAAAGTTCCTGTTGGTGATCAACCAGAAGATATTGAAAATCAAATTCGTCAACTAGTTCTCAAGTATATTTGTAATCCAAATTCTATTATTTTAGCCGTTGTTACTGCTAATACAGATATGGCAACTAGTGAAAGTTTAAAATTGAGTAAGGATGTTGACCCAGATGGTAGGCGAACATTAGCTGTTGTTACAAAATTAGACTTGATGGATGCTGGTAATTCATCTCATTTCCAATACTATATTTTTTATTTCATTTATGAGTAAAAGCTACTAATACATCTTTTAATTGTAGGTACTGATGCTATTGATATTTTATGTGGACGAGTAATTCCGGTAAAATTAGGTATTATTGGTGTAGTCAATCGTTCTCAACAAGATATTATGAATAAGAAACCTATTCAAGATGCATTGAAGGATGAAGCTGCATTTTTACAACGCAAATATCCTACTTTAGCTAACAGAAATGGTACACCGTATTTAGCTAAAACTTTAAATCGCTTGTTAATGCATCATATTCGAGATTGCTTGCCAGATTTAAAGGTAAAAACATTTTATAAAATTACAATTAACAAACGGATGTCATAAAAATTTATTTTACAGACTCGAGTAAATGTAATGGTTTCACAATTTCAAACTTTACTCAATTCATATGGTGAAGATGTGAGCGACAAAAGCCAAACGCTTTTGCAAATAATTACAAAATTTGCAAGTAGCTATTGCTCAACTATTGAAGGTACTGCAAGAAATATTGAAACAACTGAACTTTGCGGAGGCGCAAGAATATGTTACATTTTTCACGAAACTTTTGGAAAAGTATTAGACTCTATACACCCATTGACTGGCTTGACAAAAATGGATATCCTGACTGCTATACGAAATGCTACTGGACCAAGACCTGCTCTCTTTGTGCCCGAAGTGTCTTTCGAGCTGTTAGTCAAAAGGCAGATTCGCCGGCTCGAAGAACCCTCTCTACGTTGTGTAGAGCTCGTTCACGAAGAAATGCAACGTATTATTCAACACTGCGGAACTGAAGTTCAACAAGAAATGTTGCGTTTTCCTAAACTTCATGAACGAATAGTCGATGTTGTTACGCAACTTTTACGTCGTCGTCTCCCTACTACCAATTCAATGGTACAATCAATTATTTCAGAACCATTAAAAAAAATTACTCAAATAAACACTAAGTTTTTTCTTTGTAGGTAGAAAATCTAGTCGCCATTGAATTAGCCTATATTAATACTAAGCATCCAGACTTTCATAAAGATGCAGCCCTGGTCTCATCTTTACTCAAAAACGCCGAATTGAATCAACCAAAACAAAATAGAAGACACTTATCTTCCTCTAGTACCACAACCAATGCTATTATTCCAATAGAAAACGTAAGTAATGTATACTTTATTTTACAGAAGTTTAAAACTGAACTTAACTATTTTATATCCCTTATTTTTAAAAATTTTTAATGCGTTTCAAAAGAAAACAATATTATATACATATTAAGTTAACGTTGATATATGTTGATATATATTACGTTAACGTTTTTCATAACTCTTAGTATTCTTTTTTATTAAAACCCATACTAGAAATCGTCATACAATCGTGATGAATACAATGCATTTTCGGAACAGAATAATAAAGAAAATATGCAACAAAACCACTGGCTGCTCAGTAATTTACTACCACAGGGTAGGACTGAATCAGCTAATTCGGCGGATGGATCGCCAGTTCGAAACCGTGATGACACAGCTTCACCAAATCTGAATCAAAGTCCTGATGGAATGCTAGAGCTGCAAAGGGCTTCAATATCTTCACCTCAACAGAAACCAGTTAATTTACTACCTGAAGTACCAATGCAAACGTCTCGTAAGCTCAGCGAACGAGAGCAGCGAGATTGCGATGTAATAGGTAAAAATTGATCTTTATTCTGCAGATATTTGGTTCGTTATTTCATTTTTCTAAATAAATATTTTTTTACTCTAGAGAGGCTCATTAAATCGTACTTTTATATTGTTCGCAAATCTATACAAGACAGTGTACCGAAGGCTGTCATGCATTTTTTAGTTAATTTCGTTAAAGATAACTTACAAAGCGAACTGGTAACGCACTTATACAAGTCTGATCATGCAGAAGCTTTACTTAATGAAAGTGAACACATTGCAGTTAGACGTAAAGAGACAGCAGACATGCTTAAGGTGAGTAATATATGCGTGTGTTTTTTATTTATAAGTAATTTTAATTTTATTCAAGCCTATTTACATTTTCTATTCTATTTATTTCAGGCTCTCACTCAAGCAGGCCACATTATCAGTGAGATTCGCGAGACGCATATGTGGTAATCAACGTTTTTGCTGGTCTAGTTTTCAATAGAATGAGCAGTGTGAAAACATGATTTTAGATAAGTTGTTCAGCAGACACGTCTCGTACCTATGTATATTCGACCTGTGTAAATACATACTCTTACTTTTTACGCGAGCAAAAATGTCAGACTCATTCTTTAATTAAAACACTCGTCACAGAGAAAATAAGCATCAAATATTTAATATTAAGAAAATATTGTTCATCATGTTTGAATTATATCAAGAGCTCATACAGAAGAGATCACAATGACGTACTAAAAAATGTATGTTACAAAATGAGTATTTAAATGGAAGTTGATGACAGGGCATTAAAACATTGAATGATTGATTGTTGGGTTTTTACAGCTTCTAGGCTTGGCTCTGACAATATTTTATCGATGCAATTTGCATGTTCTAGAAGTAGTGGTAATGCATCTTGATAAAGGCCCTCGTACATTTTAGTTAAAGCTGTGAGTCTCTTTTTAATTGAATTTTGAAGTAAGGCATACAATTTGCTAATGTCAGTCTTGTGACCACATGTAGTGCATTCTGCGGCGTTTCTAGTCCTGCGGCATTGTTTGAAACACTTTTTACATTTAAAATTGAATTTATCACTCGGTAATGTAATTGGCCAATCAAATGAACATGCCACACATAGGCAATCGAAATAATATTTTTGTGCCAATTGCTTTTGCCTAGAATCTTTTTTGTTCTCGAGAAAATGTTGTCCATAACAATCAAGGATCTCTGAATCTCGTGGTATGAAACGTAACGATTTGACAACGACAGTACCTAAAAGTTACAATTTAATTGTATTTCTTGTCAAACTGTTATATATTAGGTAAATTTGAAAAATACTTACCACAGGGAAAAGTGTGTCTAACAACGTTTGGGTAGCAACTGTGATTGGTTAAACTAACAGACGTATAAATGGCTCCCCCGACGTTTCGCGGTTCCAAGATTTTCGTCTCATCATCGCGAACATTCTCGACGATTTCGTACGCATTGCAATTGATGGTTTGCATATTATGTAATAAAGCTACTGCCAAAACTTGTAAATGCCTTTCATGATTATTGACCTCAGGGTGATAATAATTTAACGAGCAAATTAAACATTTTGCTAAAAATATCGAATGGATCGCTCGTTCAAGATTAACGTTTGGATCAGTATGAATGCAGTGAGTTTCCAAACTGAATACAGTCTTGTAATCATGTGGTTCGTATTTTGTTAAAGTCTGAACATTGTGAATATCTTTATCGTTCTTATGGAGCTGCAGAAATTCTTTATCAAATTCTAATGAATTATCTTGAACGCGCAGAAAAGCGGTTACCACTGTCCTGTACGCTAGCAATGAATTTGTTTTTTGAAAATTTGTTTCGAAGAAGTAGTCAAATATTCTGCACTCGTATTTGTGAAATTTATTCCACGCTTGCTGGCGGCATTCTTCTGAACAAAATTGTACCTATAATTAAAAATTTGTTAATGTTGAATTCTACGCACTGAAATGAAAAAAAAAAAAAATAGATCCTGATTGCTAAACCCGGAACGAATATTAAAATATATTTGTTAAATTATAAAGTTGTTGAAAAAATTATCATTTACACTTTGTCCTACTACAATTATATTTCTTTCGTTACTTATTTTAGGTAAATTTTAATAGTTATTTTTAAATTTTATTCCAAATTTAAGTCGATTTACTTTTAACTCCAATTTATGAAAGATAATTATTTATTAATCGTCATTTTAAGATTATAAATTGAGAAAAATCGTAACTTATAAAGAAAAGTTTATAGCGAATACGTATATTACATTTTTACATGAAACAAATTAACAATGGGCTCGTGCATTTCCAAATTCTTCAAATTTATTTAAAAGTAAGTATGAAGAAATATTTCTTATGGAACAGTTCTGTATCCTGGATGCGTATACACATTCGTAAATTATAAAAAAAATAATTATTAAATTGTTTACCAATTCATTAATTATAACTTTTTAATTATGCTGCCACTACTACTGTGTTTTGCGATTGAAAAATTGGTCTTTTTGGAATCATAAATTACAATACACAACCAACTTTCTTTTTTTTTTTTAAATTGTAAATGTAATCATATAGGTATTGAGCATCAGATACGGAGAAGAATTTATGTAATATTGTTTAGATGAGTACATAGTTACCGACTGACAGTTGTCACAGGGTATTCTAATGTTGTTTTCCAGTCTCAATGAAATGTGACAGTTGAGGCAATTTCTGTGGAGTGCATTCAGGTCGGTACTGAAGGAAAAGGGTTGATCCACTATGAGTACACTGCCGGGCTTGATGTTTCGCGTCGCGTAGAGAAATCTACCTTTCGTTTCGTCGATGCCTAGTGCCAGCGCATCCGAGCAACAGCTTAAAAACTCATTCGCTTTTCCACCCACTTCTGCTATTTGCTTAGCGGACTTGAAGAAATATATAATTATGTATGAAATAGAATTTAAAATTCGCTTCTTTCGCCAGCGTATATAGAATCGATTTTCGAATAGACGCGATAACATAAGATTTCCCATTTCGAGCGGTTAAAGCATTCTTTTCAAATTTCGCAAAAGGGTTTTGAACGAACAAATGAAAAAAATGCTATAACTCCTCACCTGACAAGCAGTATCTTTAGTCTGCAAGCACCGATCAACCAGTTTCTGCTTCCTCTGCAGAAAGTCCTTGAGAAGCTCGAGCTTCCTGGACTTGAAAGCCTCGCTCGTCTCGTCTCGATCTTCATCCGCGCACCGGCTCCTCGCCAACTCGTTGATTCGTCGCATAGCCTCGTTCAAGTGATTCCTCGACTCCTCGTGCTTCCCGCGAGCCTTGCAACAATCCGACTCCATGAGCAAAACATCGATTCTGCATTCCTCCAGGGACTCGTCCTCGTCAACGACCAAGGGATCATCGCGAGAGATCGAATCGGTGAACAATCGGCAGTCCTTGACGCATCGCTCGAGATTCCCGTCGCTGTACCAGGCTCGAGCTCTCAGTGCCAGTATCTCGAGGAAGAGTTTGCCGCGCCAGGGCGCCGATAGCAGTGCCTCCGTCAATATGAAGCTTGCTTTGTCGATGCCGATGATCGTCAGATTGTCGCGCGCCTGCCGAATCTGTTTTAGGATAGCGGCGGCTCGGTTCTCGTCCTTGGCTCGATAGGAAGCGCTCGCGATGAAATTCGCTATCGCCGGGCTCTCCAACAAGCTGCTTATCATCCGGACTCGATCGCCGCTGACCGACAGTTCGTCGAAGCGATTCTTGAACGTTTCATCGCTACTGACTTGCGATGTCTGCTGCTCGAATTCGGTGAATAATCTGTATACAGTAGGGAATGAAGAGATGAGATGTGTGCTCGTTTTAATGCATTAGTTACGTACGATTGTGGAAGTTATACAGTGTACGATTCGGATATGCTAAGCTAAGCGGACGCGGCATATATATAGTTATTGTTTCTTCGATGTTTATCGAGTCGAGCGTATAATTTCCGTGTTAACGTTATTGTATTAATAAAAAATCACTTTCTGCCCGTTGAATTTAATGTGCAAAAGTCATTGTGTTAGATAGAAGAGGCGGACAACAATATAGGCGATCGAATATTCTATTTAAAGACATTTACGCTGCGCTGCGCACGTATTATATATATATATGTATATATACGGATTGTGAAATCAGTTAACTTTCGTAGACTTGGAGAGGAAATATAATATATATTATATTAAACGTAGACTATACGATACAGATATAGGAAGGAACGGGACCGCGTGTATTATATATATATGTATATATGGATCAACGATCATATATGAATATATTTACCGAGATGCGTTGCGCTGTGCCATACAACACTTGGTCGTCCCGGCGATCATCTCTCGGCGGCCGCAACGAATCAAACATTCGTTCTCTCTCGCGTAGCCGTTGTGTTAGGGAGCGCGCGACTACTGCGACTACTGCGGCTGCGGCTGCGACAGCGGCGACGGCGACGGTCGTATAGCGGCGCGGGTGGAGTCATTAGTCCGAGCTCGCGGAATGTAAATGAGAGATGCAAATAGAGATGTGGGTAAAATGATATAACACAGGCAGGCGTTTCGAGGTGGGAGCTCCTGTTGTGTCTTGGCTTGTTTTCGTTGTTGTTTCTCGCGCGGCGAACCGTTCGTCTCCGAGATATGACATATATGCTGCCGTGGGCTGCGCGGCCGTTGTCCCTATACCGCGCGCTCGCCTCTGGCTGGTATATAAAAGTAGTATGTCGCGAGCCGTGTTCCATCGAAGGCTAAACCTCGTGCAGCCGACTCTAAATTTAGATTCCCGATCCGAACACTCCGCGAGTTCTTTCGACTTTTTAAACGCGCTATAGCTTGGACCAAGCTTCGAGCATCTTGTGTATCTATAGGTATGACGATCCGTGTCGGCGCATTGTCTATCCTCGGCGCGATCATACCGAACTGTTTTACTAACGCTGCTATATGCACGGTTAATTCAGTACCAGTCCGAAGCTACCGAAGCACCTATTGTATATATACCCAGCTTTTACTTGCAATAATTTCCGATGGGATGAGGATTTTTGACTTTTTTTTTGTTTTTGAACACTTGTGGCTGATGAAGCTCGTTGCGAGGCTGGGGTAATCTGAGCGATTTATAAAAAGAGGTTGGACTATAGCCGCTTCGGTTATAAATATACACATTCGTAAAGTTGGACTTCAACTTCACGATCAGGATGGTATATATATACCGAACGCATTTATATAGGTAGATTGATATTGCAGTGAATATGTGGGTTTTATGAGACTGTGTATCGGCAGTTTGTTTTAAATTCGAATTTTCATATTTTGCCTTAATATTCAACTTGTTCTTTTTTTTATTTCTTTTAATCGTTCGTCGATATGTTAAACTAATTTTTTAACCTATATATATATGAAATATCTATTTTAAAGGTTGAATCTACGTAATTATCGATATTATAGGTTGATTAAAAAAACAATTTTCTTGGCTCCAGGTGGTTTTCTTGCAAATATCATAATCTCTGTAGGCGGTAATTTCTTGCTCGACAATGAGCGAAGATTTCAATTGCAAAGATTTTGCGTCACAATTCACTGTGTGCCAGATTCCTAAGTTTTATGTTTTGCTGTTTCCTAAAATAGGCATAGAGACGATCGCAAAAATTTTATCTACGCTTCAATTACATAAATTGCTTCTATATATTTAACTCTGAGCAACATGCAGCGTATATACCTACTATTTATTTGTACACTACCTATTATATATATTATACATTCAATGAAAACTCGATCGTGTTTAACTCTGTCGGTAAAATATGTATGCGTGCGTTTCACTGTAAAAAAGCTGCACTCGCCACTCCACCTAAAACTGTAGCATCTAATATAATATGAGTCGAACTGTATCAGTCGTATACGTGCCTTCTGTGGGTGAGGTGGGAAGCTATACTACCCCGCGATAAGAGAAAAGCCTCGGTTCTCACCAGAGGGCAGCTACTTACTCAATAAATGAGGAAAAAGCTCAAGCTCGGCTTGTGGGGCTTCTTTAACTGTATTTATAAGGTTCAAATATTATACCCGCATGTCCAGGAAAAAAAGAGAAAACGAAGATCCCGGCACTGGTCCGTATTGAAATTTCAAGGAAAACGTACGAGTTTGCACTATCATTTAGATCAGTACATTCAGACGTTAAATTTAAAAAAAAAAAGAAAAATTGGCCCCTCATTCAACAGGAAATGATTAAAAAAAAAAAGATCGAGATGATTGTTCCGTATTATACTTTAATATGTAGAAGTAAAAACAGACGAGCATAGTCAGACCTGATTTTCAATCAATCTTTTTAATTTTCGTATCATGTAAGAGAGTCCATTTTTTAAAATTTAATATTTTTTTATGCTTTAAGTGACGATGTAGGTTTTGCACTTACCTTTAAAGACTTCAGCCTATTCTGATCTCGTCGGGATCCTCCTTTTAAAATTAGTTGAAGATGAAGTTGAAGATGAAGGTATAGGGAGAAAGGCTCCGTCTCTCGAACCTTCTCGAATCGTTTGTTTTTAATTGAATGCATATTATACAAAAGTGCTTTGAATAGATATTTGTTTATATTAATTACGTAACCATTGCTTTATGGATTATAATTGTTAAATTATCTATTAGTCGAGTTTTCTGCTGCAAGTTGTTCAAGAATGATACAGCTAATTATGGAAACGTGACCAGAAGTAGTACAGGGACACTGTCATATTCAGAAAGACGGTTAAATGTCTCGGTTACCAAGAGGCCGAACCTAAATTTCCCAAGAGGGAGTTTGACAAGATTAGCCCTCACTTGCAAGCGTTAGGATCGGTCTAGTCCTTGATTTCTATTGTCCTCTACTTATTAATTAATTCAATTGACTTCATTTCATTTCCTTGGCATAGAATAGTTTTCAATTGATTTTCCTAGATTAGTTAAAAATAATGTAAATTAAATGACGAGGTATAGATAATATATTTGCATACTTTTTCTCAAGTCCAAGAATGTCTTTTTACTGTTTCTCATAATTTTGTTCGTTTTCAGTCATAGGTATAAGCGAACTGTGCAATACAGCGCACAATATTTTACATACGCACCTGGTATTCTTTCGACGGACTCAATTAACGAGTAAAAAATTAATAATATTTTATTTGGTCACTGCGATAACTTTTAAAACTGCACTATAAAGCAGCACCTATAAAACCGCTAGCTGTAGTGTAACTAAGGTGCATTACACAGTGAAGTACAAGTACAAAAAAGTTTTTTTTCAGGAATTTCAAACAATAACCAATACCTTCTACGAATCTGTCTTTTTCATGTTTTAATAAGACATGTAAAACTCACTGAACCTTACCTTGTAAAGTTAGTAAAAATTATTGCTCGACAGGCAATAAAGTTATCATTTTGATAAAAATGAGTATTAAAATTTGATCTTTCGAATTACTTTATCTATTTCAGCGAAGTTTGAGCTTCTGAGAAGATGTTCGAGATATAAAAAGTTGAAATGCCTTTTTTGCTAATAAAGTTTTTCGATAAAATAAAATTTTAAATTAGACAATTCCAATATCGTCTTAATGTATTTACGTCTTTTCTAATAATCCGACATCGGAAATAAAATGTCATTATTGGCATTCAGTAAAATTTGTAAGATAAAATGTTAACTTATATGTATACATTAAGCTGTTATGTTTAAATATATAGAGTATTTTTAAGTACTTGTATATTTATACGTTCGATTGAAATTTAGAAAGGTTTTCCTATTAAAAATATTTGTGAGAAAGTATAAATAAAAAATTCAGAATGAAAATCGCATTTAAAATTGAAAATTAAATAATCTCTGGCGTTTATTAAAAAGCAAGAGTATAGTTATAAAAACTAATTCTGGCACGATCAGTAGCGTTTACAGATCTTTTTAAAATTATGCACTGCCTTTTAATATACATCTTGGACCAGTGCATCATCAGTGAGTTATAGTCGTGATGACGCATTGCAACAATTTAAAATTATTCCCATATTAAACACAGCACTATAATTGTAAAGAGTCTCAACGAATATAGCTCACTGCGGACGTATACTCCTACACGTTAATTAATCTTTATACGAATCATAACAGTGCATTAAATATGATTTGGAGCTACAGTAGGTGGGTGGACTCCAAAGATACCGAAGCGGCCGCAATGTTAGTTGCGGCACGCACTAAATTGGAGCGCTCGTCGTGCGGTACATGGGGTCCTGTGTGATTTGAACTCTACACTTACTATTCCGGTGTCCTGCGAGGTCCGATTCCCACGAGAACCGTCCCTCCAGCTTTATTTTGTCTTCTTTATCTCGAATCCCATCGCTAGGTGAAAGCAAGCTTTTTTAAAATTCCTCGAAAAGTTTTTCGATAGTTTGGCCAGATTGAGATTTTTATCACTACGGATACGAATACAAAGAATTGAATTTTTTTTCTCTCTCTCTCTCTATATATATACGGTTTTATTCAATTTGATATTTTTTTAAATACTTCTTGAAGTCAAATGTCTGATTGGAATCGAATTTCGCTAAGTTCCACGTAGGCGTATATTTGATGTCGAAATAAAGTTGAAGTTTTACCAATGTACTCGGCTATTTTAAATACACTTATTTTTAGTTTCAAAAAATGTGTAATGAAATACAGACATAATACATAAATAAGTATTGTATATATGTATAAATGCTTGAATTTCCATCATTTATAACAAACAAATAAAGTAAAAGAGCTTGCATCTAAGCATAAAAACATGTTTTCATACTTTTAGCGCATTTTTCTCAAACGTAACTTATTTTCTAGCATAAATTGGGTATTCTTAAGTTTTGAATACATGGATTGATTGCTACATCCCTTTTTATGGTGGATTTGAAGAAAAAAAATCAATTTGGTTTCTGACACTCTGATGGAAACATGAATGACCTTGAAAGCACTACATATATTGAAAAGGATGTCAATATTATATTTTTAAAATGATTAGCAAACATAATTTGTTTACTTTGCATGCAAATTTATTTTATATTCAATAACAAAACTATTTTTATTTTATTTTAATTTATCAATTTATAGCCATGTACAGATTTTTACAATCTTTTTACATTTCTGCCTTCTTTACACGACAATCCCGTGTATACCACATTTTTACTTAGTCAGCCCTAGTCTACCTTACATCACCAATAAATTACTTACTGTTACAATATCACTTTGCTTTGGTAATAACAAAACTATTGTATTTGGGAATAAACCATGCGTGAAATTAACCGAGAATAATAATTTTTTCATTTTACCACGTTTTCCTCATACTTTCAGTTTTTAAATTTTCCAGAATAATTTATAACTCGAGATGTGTTATCAATAAAATTTGAATTTCGTATGGGTTATATTTTTAATTAAATAAATAAGTCATATTTTTAACAATGTAATATATATATAT
>UELV01001003.1:0-12207 GCA_900490015.1 Megastigmus stigmatizans
AGAATCCAAAAAAATATCTTTTCCGATCGTAGAACAAAATAAACCAAAAATATCTATTGGATATTCAAATACCTGAGAATATAATAGCAATAACTTGGCAAGTTGTTTCGGGTAAAAAAATCGTTCGCGAATTCCAATTATAGCATGTTATATTTTGTCTCTATGATTGTTATCATGAGCTTGAAGTTTACATGGTTGAATGCAACGAAATTTTCAAAATTTCATAAACGATATTTTAATTTAATCAATACATCAAATATGACCCTAAAATAGATAAAAGAGATAATTAGAGTATGTAGATATGTAGATGAATCCTAATTACCTTTTTTATCTATTCTAGAGTCATATGTACATGATGTGCTGATTGAATATTAAACGTGGATTTATATAATTTTGGAAATTTTAAAAATATCGTTGCATTTCAATGATGCAAACTTCAAGCCATACCATGCTCTAAGTGTATTGTAGCCACCTTAATTTGTTATTAGTTGTCTAGTATTTCGCAAAGTACTTATTTGTATCAAAATAAAAATAATTGTTAACGAACCTTTTCTGATCCGAGATATCAAATGATTTTATTTTTTATTCCATTTTGGAAAATCATTTTAAATATAAATGTATGGAACAGATCAAATTGGAAGTTTTTATATACATTGATGGACAATACAATAGAGTTTTATTTATTAAAAATAAAAAATCGATTTTAACTAATTAAATCATACTGGTATAAATTCCAGAATATTTTTCATGGAAAAAATGTAGGTTTATAATGATTGTCAAGAAATTATATCTAAAATAACCCTATAGTACTTAATAACAGTAAATATTTTTAAAGAGAAGTCAATCTGTTACTTCAATTTCAAGTATCGAACTTATAAAATAGAAATTATAATAAAGTAAAAAAATAAGTTTTCTTTGTGAAATTAAGCTCTAGCATCAAATCACTATCTACCAAATTTTTAAGTTAGGAAATTTTCTCATTTTTTAAGATATTAACATCATTTAAATTAATAAAACTTTTACAATCTTATAAAACTTCAAATATTTAAGATCAACTAATTGAACTTTTTTAATCAATCTAGAATAATAAAATTGTCTAACAAAAATATTGAAATTTGATTATACGTCTAGCATGAAACAATTATGTTATGCCATATAACCTACGACTTATTGTCATTGCAATTTCAAAAGTATGTAACACGTAAGTTTCATAAAATCGAAACTAAAATAAAATTTTTAATATATAATTACTTAATGAATTAGATAGTATGATTAATAAAAAACATATCTTACCATTAAAGACAAAGTTTGAGGTGATGCGTAAATCCCCAAGATTTCATTCTCATCATCCCTGAACATCAGTTAAGGAAGTTTACAGCCAATTTGTATAATAAAACAGTTTTAACAAAAACTTTTTTTAATATAAATGAAAAGGATACATCCATGTATCTGGTTTAGTTGTATTTAAAATAATTTTATTTTCTTCATGTTTTTTAAGATTATTCGTATTTCTTGGATTATGGCGTTTCATTTCCTCTAAAGTTTTTAGAGTAGGTTCAGTGTTTCCACCTAAATGATTTATGCCAAATGCAATCCACATATCCACCAATTCTTCTTCGTCTTTGTCGTACCAGTGACATAATTCGACACCTATAAAATATTGGTTAAATATAATAAATATGAAATTATCGAATAGAAATCAATTGATAGAGAGTAAAAGTATTGGCAATATTATTTCAATAATTAAATCTAGTTGTATTCATTAAGAGGTTAGGTTTTTTGAAATTCATTTTAAAAATTAATTAATTGAAATATTTGAAAAGAAAAGTAGTTCATCATCAAGTTTATGTTGTGAAATTATCAGCCTATGTTAATTATATCAAGTAAATATTTATTACAACGTTTTTTAAAAGTTTGCTAATAGTAGCCAATTTTTAAATTTTATGAACATTCATCAATAATTGCACTTATAAATATAATATTTATTATAATAATCGTGCTTTATTAATAACATATTACTCACATTTTTCTAGAATTTCGTTACTAAGATGTTCACATCCAATAATCTGAAAGTTCTTCAACAAGTCTTCCTTCGCCACCATCTTACCGTCAGTGAATGAGTTCCCGCCAAAATTTTAGAAACAACTGACGTTTTCGCACAATATATCGGATCAGTATCAAGTACGGTGCATACTGCTATACCTACCTATTCGCTGTTTACATGTCAGTTGGCGACATCTACATTTACAATATTGAATTAGCTCGCGGACTTTCTTACATTACGTCTTATGGTCATTATGGAGGATATATTAAGAAGTGAATTTATAAGAAAATTTGAGTTTTTTTTTCCTCTGTTCCTCCACAGCATCAGTATAATGTACCTTTTTGAGGTTACTCGGTATTACAACTTGATATATATAGTAATACCGAGTAATACAGTTACGGTCCGCAAAGTAAGCTTATATTTCGTCACCATGCGCTTCGATAGATTTTTGTATCCCCTCCATCCATTTGCACACAGCGAATACCTACCAGACTTTCCACACACGTCACTTTTGCTTCGTGCTCTGCATTTCTAACTTTGTCTATCTCATGACTTTTGTAAGTTGTCTTTGACGCTCAGACGAAACACGGAGCAAATTACAAAAGTGATGTTTGAGTTTTGACGTATTGTGACATTGTGTGAAAATTCAAAATTCTGACGTGAACGTGGAACGACGGTCATTCGCTCACGCGCGAAAATGTGAATAGCTGACGAGTCGGTACCTATATAGTTCGTTCACTTAATCACTTGGCGATCGTTTTACTCCGTTTTTCTGTTTACAAAAAGTTCTATTCAGGTATAAGAGAAGCAGCTGAAGCAGTAAATATATACAATATATGTGTATATATTTCGAAAAGAGAGAGAAGCATCTAGTAGCGTCAATTAGTTGTACATTCGGTGATTTTATAATAGTAGTCAACAAAATTTTCTGTTTAATTAAAAAATGCCGAGAACGTCTAAAGTTTCTAGAGAAGTTCGAAGTGATATAAGATCACGTTTGGACAGACCTAAAAAAGACATAATCCAAAGAAACAAGTTCAGAATGAAGCTAATAGGAAGAATGTATTGTCGAAAAAAATAAAGTTGAACACCAGTTCTAACGTGTCAGAAGACGTTGAAAAACATTATAGTCATCGATTTTTTGCTAGTTTTTTCAACAATTTCAACGTTGTTTAAGTGTACTCAATGTAATGGAAAAGTACAGCTCAAAAGTTGCAGAAAAGAAGGTCTTGCTTTTGAAATCCAAGTAAAATGTGAAAATTGCAATCCATACTATATACCATCGGGTGAGAAATCTAGTCACCGCCACGAAATTAACATTCGATTTGCTTTTGTGATATATTAGGTTTAGGTTTAATATATGCAGGTTGCAAGTTTTGCGGTTTAATGGACATTGCGAGCAGTTTTTTATCCAAACCGTATTATTTTAAATACTATGAACATTATTTACAATTTTGTGAAAACCACTGCTGAAAAATTTCTCCTTTCCGTCGCAAATGAAAAAAAGAAAAAACTAGAGAGAATTCTGAATTCAATACTTTGACCGTTTCTGGCGACAAACAAATCGTTGAACTTGCAGCCTATGTGGCTGCATGCACTTTCAATGAAGGTGCTCTACTTACCTTTCTGTCTGATATGGGAATCACCGTTGAACCGAACGCTCACAAATATGCAAGATCGGAAGACAGCAATCGCATAAACAGGGCCAAACAGGGCCGAGCCTGAGAACGAAGCTCAGCAGCAGAGTAAAGAATTAGCCAGAATAAAACGTAGACTTGAAAAAAAAAGAAGCTGAAGACAAAGGTAATGCTGAAGGGAGTGTACTCTATGGTACTAGAATCAATGATTCTGTGCAAGTTGAAAAAAAAAAATTTTTCTTCACTTTCTTAGTTTAAACGCGTTTTTCTCGACACCACTGTTTCAAAGTGCGTGCATAGTCTGCAGTGTCATTTCAAAACTATTTAACCGATTCATTTCAAACTTGGTACATAGTTTCTATGTATAAAAAACCTCCCCCCAACGATATGTATGATATTTTTTTTTTACATTAAGAGGGTTTTCCACTTACAAAATGGCGGAAAATTTAGTGAAAAATCGTAAAAATGAAAAAAATAATAATCAGACGTGTTTGGGGGGACGATTTGGTGATGTTATAACTAAATTTTACTAAATTTTTGATTACAAATAATTTTCGGCTGAGATACAGTGACCACCGCAAATCGTCTTTTCCAAAAGACGTTCTCGGAAGAGCTTCGTCACCGGCTTGTGGATATTTTCCAATGAAAAAATTAGAGAATGTTGATGAAATGATACTTAATAATGTACAAAAGATTTGAATAACTTTGCTTTCTCCATATCTCAAAAAAAATCTCAAAAGTGTTTTTTTTTCCTGAAACCCTTTTATGGTTGCTAAAAACATTATATCTATCAACCCTCATCTAATTTCTGAGTTCTGACAGAAAACAGAGACTATAAAATAAACATATGCATATAGATAAATGAAATAAACTTAATATAAATAATCAAATATAAATTAGTAATATCAAATTTTTAATAATATAAATTTAATGTGCATATGAGTATGGATATATGGTATTAGCATTACAAAAAAAAGTTTTTGAAAATTTTAATAGTTCTTTTTATTTATATATCCATGATATATATATATATATATATTTAAAATATTTTATTACAATTATGAAACATATTTAAAGCTTAGTTATGAAAATCCTTTTATCACAACCTCTGCTCAGTGAAAAATATATTTAAATGCCTTTCAGTACGATCTGCAATAAAATTAGCAGTAAAAATTCAGTTTTGGAGAGCAATAGATGTAAAGAATTTCTGGTCTTTTTCCCACAGTTTAATAAGATTATCTGACACATTTGGTGATGGAAATCTTTCAACCCAAGATTGAATCAGACCCTCAAAAGTAGCCTCATAATTTTTTATCGCAACATTTCCTAATGCTGAAAAAAATATTAGTAAATTTAATTATTAAAAACTTTAATCATCTAAATGGATTTGTTATGTTAAACTAAATTCTATTGTATTCTATTAGTAAACAAAATTTTATTTTCATTACTAATAAAATACAAAAAACTTTAAATATGAAGAAATAAATATGGATTCAATTAAGATCTATAAAAATGTCTTAAAGTACATACCATCAACACATGTGTTTGATTGTACAAAAATTTTTCTTGGCTGTTTATGCGCTAAAATAATGTCTCTCCATTTAGCCCATGGGTATGGACCACATTCAGGTACCTCACTATATTTATCATACATTTCTTGAGCTGCATTAATATTTGCAGTACTCTTATAGTATTGTAACTTTTTCAAAAAGTCCCCAATAGCTTTCTTGCCAACTGTATTTATCTTACTTCTATCCAACGTTAACCTTAAATTCTTACCAGGTTCAGTTTCAATAACTTTAATAAAATCTTCTCCAGCTTCCAAACAAACTCTAAGCAATACATAACGTGCTTGTGAATGAGATTGCAACCATTTTTTTGTTGAAGGTTGATACATTTCTAATGCTTTAGCACAGCCATTCCATAATAAGGATAGCCAATTTACATAAATAATATCATCTGCCTCAGGGCCATCATAACCAAATATTTTAATTACATCTTTTTCTAAGCTTAAATAGAGTCCAACAGCTTCTGCTCTACACTCTTCATAAGAGGATCCCATGGATCCAAAAACTGAATCATAAGTCTCTCCTTGTACATAATATTTTGCAACTGGTTCACCAGTGATAAGACTTTTAACCTTATCTTGATCGAAATTAAGTAAACCATCATCCATTTTTCTTAATAATTTTCCACTACCATGACCAAGTAATTCATGAAGACCTACTTGCACTTCAAAGCTTGCTACTCTATGTTTGTTTAATAATTTTTGATCTTCTTCAGATACAAATGGTATTGTATCTTGTTTCATACTTGCAGGAATAACGTTTCCAAGAGACACATTCTTAAATCCTTCTGATTGCCTAATTTCATCATAATTTGGAATGTTAATACCAGCAGGTATTCCAGATCCTGAGAATGTTAAAACATCAAGTGATGTAAAATCAGGTCTTAAAAATTGATCTTTTTCAAAGTCTTTACCCCAAGGTAATAATGGCAATAGTTTTTCTGCACTATTGACAAGAGTTAAGAATTTTTTAGACATGTCCCGATTTACCATTGCAACAAATCCTTCAAACTCTCCTCTTTGACCAGCTGGGTCTCTGTAAGTTTCAATGAAGCCAATATAAGTTTCTATAGCAGGTCCTTTATCTTTAATCCAATATCTAGAACCGTTTTTGTGTTCTTCCAATGAGCCAGTTACAAAATGCTCTATATATTTGTTGAGCATATTTACTTCTTCTTCATTAGCAGCATGTTCCTTAGCTTTTTTTAAATTTTCTACAACAGATAAGAGAAGTAAATCATAGTCTCCTCTAGTGATTTTAAACTGAACTTCTTTAAAGATTTCTGCAGGAAGGGTAATTTTTGGATCATCACTTGTTTCAGTTGAAGCTAATCTTATCTCTTGTTTGTACTTGAAACCATCCCCTTTAATATCTGTTTTGAAACATCTAGTATTGTAAGATTCCAAACGTTTGCTCTGCATAAATTCATTAATAAGTTTTGCATCATCTTCTGTAGAGTTTTCAGAAAAATAAGTAGTGATGCCTTTGCTTCCTAATCCTAAAGATTTTACTTTTTCTTCTAAAGAGTACACTGCATCTTTTATTCTTTCCCAAAGAGATAACAAATTTGAAGATTGTTCCTTATAAGCTTTTGACGCTTTAATTATCAATTCAAACTTATCCTTAGATAAGTTAGGAATAATCTTGCTGTCTCCAAAAGACTTGTAATTACCAGAATTTGAAAATATACCACATGTAAATACTAGAAATGCCTAAAGAAAAATAATTGTATAATATTATTACAGTTATTACAAAGTAATTGAAGTATTACTTTTTATAATTTTCGTTTTTATGCATGTTTATATTAAATATGTAAGTTTCCTTATATGCACTTGGTTATTAAAAAGAGCATATTATTCACATAAAACTTACTGTAAATTCATCTTCTGTAATACCAGCTGCCAGAGCAGCTTTCTTTAAATCAGCTACTGATTCAGCGAGAAAGATCTTATGAAGAAGTGCAAAGATCAATGGAGATTCAGGTGATGTTTGAATAAATACAATAAGGCCTCCATGCCATGCAGCTTGACTGAGGTAATGTGCATATAACTTTTCTTTAGGTGTCAGTTCACTAAACGCTGTTTTACATTCCAGTTGTACTATCGGTTGGGTATTTGGCAAAGTGTACAATGAAATATCGTCACTCATGTTCCTAGAAGTACAATACTGGCTGCAATAAAAAAGTAACTTATAACCTTAAAAGTTTTTTTGGAAATGATTTTATAAATAAATAAAAATAAATATTAAAACATTAGATAAATAAAGTAAACAGCAAATGACTAGCTTTGAGGTTACTTTTAGCTTACAATACAATAAATTATAAAACACTACACAGAACAAAACATTAATATTTTACAATAGTTATGTAAATTTAAACATTTTATTTATAATTTTACAATATTCTTGTGCTCAAAAAATGTATCAATCAATTCAATACCTATTGAAAAGTGTTAAATTAGTTTTCTGAACAATCTTTTTATTAACTCGGTTTACAATGAGACTACAAAAACGCGACTGACTTTTAAATTGTTTACAACTAATGGCGGACCAAAATAAATTTGACTTGCAAAATTTGAACATTCTCTCCCTGCAATACTGTTTTTTCGATATGATCGGCGCGGTGCCGACTACACTTATATAGGCTATAGGTACGTATATACCTATATCATTCTGATATCATCTCCAACAAATCTCAACTCTCAAAAGTTTTAAGTCACTAATCATAAATAAAACACGGCAATAAAGAAAGGAAATACATATGCCATTCGTAATTGCGAATTGTGGAACAAAATATGTATTAGTTGTGCTTATTGCTAAATAACCATGCTAAAGAAAGCTAATTAAGAGATTGAAATTATACTTAATTGGACGGAGCGGTGCGGGCACAATAAATTGATGGGTATTAGAGACACGTATATGGATATGTAAGAAGAATATATATGTATATACTTACCTATGGCAAAAAATTCAGAAAATCTGTTGCCGTTGCAGTTACTATTTCGCGACATGAAAGGCTGAAAAACACTTGCGCCACCAGCGGGCACGCCGGTTCTTTTATCTATTTCTCTTTACTTTCTATCTCTCTCTTCAATGTTAAACACTGATGGCAAATTTAGCATGTGGTTTAACTTAATCTATAACCACTTCCTTTACAAACAATATTATAACACAAGTGTAATAAAATATGTTATTTTATTGACCCTCTTAAATTGAATAATCATAAAAAATAAGTAGCTGATTTTTAGCAATTTAAAGTTCATAAAATTCAAATATATTGTTATAAACTTGTTTTCATATAATACCCATAAATTATATATACTGATATACGGGAAAATAATATATTTATTATACAAATTTAAACTTACAAAATATTTTATTATAATTTTTTAGTTATTGATAATGATAATCAATTTAAATTACCATTTCATTTCTTAACATTTTATCGCTTCTTATACAATAAATTTTAGATAATGTGAATTACAATAGTTTAATGATCTTAGAGTAATTAATATTATTTGATGAGGAACTAACAATATAATAAATTAAATATGTGCATTATATAAGTATTAAAGTACTGCTTAAAATATAAAGAAATTAAAATTTTAATTTTAACAGCCTAAAAATAAATAGATTTGATATTTTGAAAAATTTTTTCTTTTAACATAGTTAGAATTTTGTTCTCAGTCTGAAATCATCATTGAAATTAAAGTCCATTGAAAAACAAATAAATTACAAAAATACAAAACTATTCTTTCACATCACCAATTCCATCTGCATTTATGGCAAATGTGGCCTCACTTTCAGGTAAACACGGAGAGTCATAGATTTTGCATATTCTTGTTTCCCCTCTTCCTTTTCGCAAATAAAGCCTAGTAGTACTAGCATGGGCTATAATATTACCACCAATTGGTTTTTTCTGATCACCTCCAAACATACTAGCAGCACCATCAACTTGGGCAACTACTTGATTAGTAATAACTACTGCACATCCAAATTCATCAGCCAAACGAAGTAATAATCTAAGAAACCTAGCTAAATGCATTTGACGAGCAGCTAATTCACCTCTTCCTGTAAAATCAGTTCTATAAAGAGAAGTAGCACTATCCACAATCAAAAGGCCATATCTAGATTCTGACATCATAGCACTAGCTTTTATCAAAAGTTGCGTCTGATGATCAGATGTAAAAGCACGTGCAGTTGCAACATTGTCAAGAACACTATCACCACTAATGTTGTACCTTTCAGCAACAGCGATAAGTCGTTCAGGCCTGAAAGTACCTTCAGTATCAATATATATACATTTAGCTTCAGCTCCACCCATATCAACAGGTAATTGACAATTAACAGCCAAAGTATGACAAAGTTGAGATTTTCCAGTTCTGAATTCTCCAAATATTTCAGTAATAGATCCTGTTTCTATTCCACCCCCTAAAAGACGATCAAGTTCTGCCGAGCCAGTTGTTATATAGACTATGTTGGCTCGAATCAAATGTACTTCAGCTGCAGTTTTAAATCCCATATTAACTAATTTAGAAGCTTCTTGAAGTATCTTGTCTGCTTTTCCTTCACTGATACCTTTGATAGTCATTAAAACTTTTTTTGGGGTATAGGCCACAGATTCCACTGTATAATATCCAGCTTCCTCTAATTTTTTTATATCGCCAGCTGTGATGCCATTCCCCTAAAAGAGTTTTATCACACCATTATTATATTTATAAATTAATTCAATAAAATATTTGTAGAAACTACGATGCCTTTATATTAATAAATTAGAATATTTAATTTTAATAAGAAACATTATTCAATTAAAAAGAAATTCAGCTAAAAATGTATAGATCGACTGTACACTGTATTCATTACATTTTTATTTTCATTATTACAAAACAAAAATATACATCACAGAAGCACAACAAAAATATTTATTTTCTGTTATTTTTAGTTAAAAATTTGTCGCAGAAGTGAAATTCGTGGTATATGCAGAAAATTTAACAAATATTAAATAAAACTAAACTAAAACTTGTACGCAAAATCAAGAAAACAGCTGAAATGTTAAATGCAAGTGTACCTCCAAAGTTTTGATAAGTTTTGCTTGTCCTTGGCAATCCTCCACATCTTCAATAACAGTATCAGGAGTACTTTCTGTGATCGCAGTCATTATTTCCGATATTGCAAAGAATCAAATAAAAAATACTAGGTAGATTCAACTTCTATCCTCATAATCACTCATAACACATGTGCAGTTACAATTCCGAACTGGCTTTAAATTGAACAACGAAGATCTCGCTCCAAAATATTTAACGGTTTTCTTGACGGACGCGTCTGATTGGTCGATAGCGACGATAGCCGATAGATGACTTAAGACATTGGTGATTGGTAACAAATAAACCGTGAGTCAAGTGAAGTGGTGAATTCTAATCTCACGATGGCAGCATACCTATAGGTATAGGTAGACTTGAAGAGAATACAAATATAGTTATACTTCTTATTTCTACATCTCACCGAATCTCACGCCATATTGGCTTCAATAAGGTCACGCCGGTCACGCGTTAGGCTTTCATGACTTCATGCCGCGACTGCAGAACATTCAAGGCAGCGTTCTCATTATACAACTTAAGGCCAATACCATAGAATAGAAGTCAGAAGAGATAGAACTTTTTTAAATTTTCCGAAGGAGTTTATATTTAATATACTGTTTAAGGTGGTTCGAGCGTGAAACGAAAATTCATAGAATTTAATAAAATTTGGGTATATCGTTCATTATTATTAAATACACCTGATCGCGAAATTTCAGATCACATTACCCACCAAAAATTTGAGAAAAAGCTACTTAAAAATCACGTATTTAACACAGCTCTTATGGCGAGTTCGTAGTTTTTCACCGGAAGTAATATCATTACTTTTTACAAATTTCTTTAAACTTGATGAAAAACTACATGTTGAAAGTTGAATTGTTCAACTTTGCAATAGTACTCCAAGAATTACACCTTGCCCACAATTATAAATAAATATTTAACGATAAAGTTGAGGATATATAGCTGGTTACGGAGATCATGCCATGGTTTTATTTGGCGCGAAATTTGTATGTCAATAAAAATCATAGTTATATATTTAAATTCTCTTTTCATCTTAAATGGATGTATAATGCAAGCGAAAAATGTGTAATTGACAAATTATTACTTTATTTTTATTATGGTAATGAATAGGAAGCACATGAAAATATAAATAAATTAGAATCATGTAATATTTTAAAATCTTACAGGTGGAGGCACCGCATTAATCATACGTCCAACAAATAAATCACTTCAGTCATAAAGTAATTACTAATAAACTTAAAAACGTTATTCAAATTCCTTGATTTTATATGATTTCATTCTTAAGGCATTTAAATAATTTTTTTAATGCGATTGACTAGAATGTCGCGTGTCATATTGACTAGAAAGTCGCGCTCGAACCACCTTAATTTATTATAATATTTTAAAAATCCATCTTTAATTTTATTTATCGAGATTTAACAAAGAATGCAATCACTTTATTAAAATTTAACACATACACAACTGTAGATAGCTATTTATATACGGAAAAAAAACTGGGGGAGCAGTTGCCTCAACTGGTGTTGCTGTTAATCAACGCGTACGGCGAGCTGCTTGCCCCCAGCAAACACAAAGAGATCATAAAGATATCTTTAAGGAATCTTCTTAAAGATAATAGATATCTTCCATTTTATCGTTGACGAATCGTAAATGATATCTTATAGATATCTTATGTCCACCTTAACTTTATCTTTACGCAGTTTATAAGATATCTTATAGTTGACTTCATAGAGATCTTTAAGTAATAATAAAGATTACTTACAGATTTCTTATATACATCCTTATTTCTATTCTATTTTATTATTCTATTAAAAAATAATTAATTATATAATAATAAATACCAAATTAATCGTTACAAAATATAATTT
>UELV01001004.1:0-23905 GCA_900490015.1 Megastigmus stigmatizans
TGCAAGAACCGGTAAGGTAGGAATCTTTCCAATTATAGCACATCCCCTCTATATCACTTGCCTTTACCGATTATCTACACAAGTTCGGCGCTATTCTGCTTATTAGAGCTTTCGAACGATGAAAAAAAAAACCACTTAAAATTGACATAATATATTTACTTATTTACAGCTGAGAATGCTCATGATTCAACATTTATTCTTGTGCGTTCGCTAAATAATGTCCAATACTCCTTTTAATGTTTGTAGAGTAGCATAAAGATCTTTAAAGTTCAGGACAGACAGAAGTAACCCAAAATCGATCGATTCTCAAACATCTTACAGAATCATCTAAAATATTGATCTCTAAACTCCAAATACCTACTATTCTATACGTTGGATACAACTCATTCCACAACAATTCATTTTTGCAATAATCGTTGACGTGCGCTCGTACCGCCGCAGAGTATAGCAGAGTGTCACCGGGTTACTGGCCTTGATCACGGGCCAGAGTTGGTATATGGCGACGGTGAAAGCGGACGACGCACGCCGCTGTCAAAAGCTTGCACCCCTCAGCTAATTTTACTTTCGTTCGGTGCATTCGCGAGGTATTGCACGCAAATGCAAAGGTAAACAACTTTCTAAGGTACTGGCGGTAGTCATCAAACGCGAGATTCGTTTGATGCTACCATCTCTCTCTCTCTCTCTTTCCTCTCTATTTAGAAATCTGAGGCGTTTTGCTTTGTGCGATGACCAGGCGTTAGATGGCGCCTTTGTGAAATATGCAAATCGTGAGGATTATGGTTAATGAATGAATTGAGTTGTAGCTGAAGAATACTTGTCGATTTTAGTCTTTTCTCAATGAGCTTTTTGAATGCATATGAACCACAAAAGTGCAGTTATAAGAAAAAAAATTTGATTCTCAATATTCCTATAAAAAAATATTGATTCATTTGCGATCAAAATTTACTTTTTCGGTACAATTATTACGGAAATAAGAAATGAATCCTTGCAAAGGTTCCATTTCGAAATAAATAAATATAAATAGACTACATTAAATAGATATATAGTTAAAACTTTTATATTTTAATGGATACAATTGCTCCAGCTAAGAGGTCAATGATGTTCATTTTTATTATTATATTAACTATATACAATTAAAACAAATCACATTGCGAACAATTTAATACAAAGAAATTGCACAATAAATTAATGAAAACAGTAGAAATAATGTTAAACTATTAAGTTTAACAAAAATTAAATGATCAAATGGATCCCAATTCTTTATTACGTCAAAATTCTTCATGAATTGAATTATCCATCTGAATAACTTTTTTCTAAAACTTTTATTTCGATGAATCGATCGAGATATTATCAATACAAATTCACTTTTTCAAAATGAACCCGAATTTTGAGTGTATTATTTTTTATTGAGCGTCAAATGATCTTCGACTACATCGACTTGTACTATGCAGGTTGAACTATGTTTCTTCGGCCGTATACATTTATCTAAACTGTTGCGCAAGCATTTTACAAGAAAAAATATACAAACTTTTGGCCGGAGTTCAAGAATAATCAAATATCTGAGAATTTTTACATCCAACAAAAAAGGTTTAATGTGATTTTAAATGCATGCTCTTTTTAACTATTACCGGTTTTGAAAATTGTATTCATCGTCACATTTATTACTGTCAAACATTTAAATTATTCAAATTAATAGGAGAGTGTTTTAAAATAATAAAACAGCGTCTGAGCCGAAAAAGAAACATATATAATGAATTTTGAAATATTAAAAATCTTTACAACAATATGTATTGCTAAATATATCAATCTCTCTGTGTCCTCCGCTTTTAGCCACTGAAAACATTGAGTTTTGATTTCTCGTGCATATGGCATCGCTTCAGCTGTAAATAGATTGTCATTGACCCCACTCAACTTCGTTTAGTAGTCATACAAGAGATTAATTTAAATATGCATTCTTAAATGACAATTATATTGCTTTTTATAGCGTGTTGCTGATAACGCAAATAATGATATAACCATCATGAGATTTGATAAGAATAGTGCGTGAATAAACAAATTATATGAATATTCATAAAAAAGTCTATAATGATTATTTAAAAAAATACTATATCAATAAATAAATGCAGACTACTAAATCAAAAAGAAAATCTCATTAATTATGGTATCCGACCCTTTTCACAAAGAAACGAATAGAAAATGATACCAAGACGCAATAAGCTAAAGTAAAATAAACCGGTCAATCGCGCGTCTTCTTATGTCTTTAAACTGTTTTGCATGTATCAAGTTGAAAAGTACATTAAATCTTAACTGATTTTACAGCCCGAAAAGTAAAAGTACCTCGAGTATACATCGCCAATTCAAGCAGTTGAAAGAAAATCAAAAAAACAAAACGATTAAGTCTTGGTGAAATTAAAGGTCTTGATTAAACTTTCGTTACAGAATGGACGAGGAGGATTACGGGGAGGGCTTCATAGCGGAGTCGCATCCGCTGAGGCCGACCCACCTCAACGTCCCAATGGGTGGGATGGGTCCGAGCCGTGACTCTCGGGCGCCCAGTATCAGCAGCAGCGTCACCGACATGGACGTGCCCATCTACACTAGGGAGACCACCATACCCCTGTCCGCCAAGAAAGTGAGTAGATCTGCACTTGTTCTATTTTACCGTGAAATTAGCCGCACTTACATATATATACATCTTTTTAAGACTTAAACTTGCTCTGGGTGTTTAGGGATGACTTTCTAGTATAGAGCTTCAAATAAGTAATATTATCCTTACAGTTTATTATACATATTTACTAATTTAAGATATCAGTGATGTATCTTAAATTTGTTTACTTGGTAAAGTGTTTATATTATTGCCGATACGTCGCTAATGATTTTTAATTCCCGAGAAAGTAAAGTGTGAATGGGATGCGGATGCCATTTATCGCTATGCCTTAATCGTACCGTCGACATATTGGTATATAAAGAAGTGCCTATTCTTATCTTGAAATATACCACGATACACACACTGATTAATTAATCTATCCATTCTATTACAATAGTAATTCATCGTTTCTTTGTAAAATTTAAAATTTTTTAAATATACATCAGACTCCTTCCATTGTAGCAAAACACTTTGTTATGCAATAAATCATTTTAAGTATTTCCGCTGTGCATTATATATATATATCCCTTTGTACATAATTTTAACTTAAACCAGAATTGCACGCGCAATAGGTATACGCATATTTTACACCAGACAGACACGCCAATATATATCCAGTTAACCGCGAAATGGAACTGGATAGTCTTGGCGTCCTTGTTGGATGTGTGTGTGTGCAACCGTCCGAGAAAATGAAACCAATAATTCATCATAAAACTCTTCACTCTTTAGCATTTTAAAACGTAACGTTTTTTCAAAGATTATGATCTTATTGCGGAGAAAATATAAATAAAAATGGTACAACGAATTCCTCCATTTGCTACTATTATATGATAATATACATTTCACATAAAAGCATAAAGTTTGAATTAAAATAAATGAACGTTCGAGTTTCACAACAAATCGAAATCGTTCAGCTGAGATTTAGGTCTAATTATAGGTATAATCTGCGTATATACTCCTGCATATCGCTTGAATTCTCAATAAGGAGCTCGTGCATCTCTGCGACTGACACGACGAGCGTTCGCGAACTCGCGCTCGCTGTTACGAAATGATTTCGCAAGAAATAAATCAAGCGCTGGGCTCGTCAAACAATCCAATGACAAATGCATTTATTCGACAGCTACATGGAGATATACTGAAATGTCGCTTCCTCAGCCAGTAAATTTTCTTCTTTTCATAAACAAGTACAGAGCTGTCTAGCTATATTATACCGCACACTACAGCGAGTAGAAAAACTGTCGATACTGACATTTTATGTAATATTTAATGACCACTTCGAATTACTTTATATTCCCATTACATTTGAAACATTTCTGGATTTATGGGAGAAATTAATGATTCGAATCACCTGGGCTTTGATCTAAAATTGTATTCACACACCCAAAATGTATAGCTGAGAAAATCTTTTTCAAATAAAATACCTATTATCTGACACTAATTATTTATTTATTTGTTCACTCGCGACAAGAACTTGATCCAATTACTTTATCCTTTTTATCAGAGACTCATCTGCGATGGAAGTTTTAACGAGCCGAACTTGTTTATTATGGAGAAATATCTAAGATGAGCGACAATCAGAAAACGATATCTACTATTGAAACACTTTTTCCACGTTATGAGCTATCTTGCTTGGGTTGTGCAACTCTCTCGTTTCCCGTCCGTCTCTCGTTCATTATCGTTTAAAAAAAGTTTTATTTGAATTCTTTTTGCGACAAGGGAGACGTCACGATCGGTATATAGATGACTATGGCAATGTTATTTGTCGAACGATAACGGCGAGCCTCCTTAATAACGAGTACAAAGTCCGCGAGTACGACACTCAGCGGGTTATCCCTCTTGCTATACTTTTCTCGCGAGTCTCTTTCGCAACCTCGTTATCGAATAATGCTATCGACAAACTTGCGCGATTTTGTTTTAACCAATTTATTGTAATTGACAGTATTTGTTTAAAGAATGATTAACCTCTCTGTGATTTACTCTGTTACTCTGTTAGCTGACTGGTACATAAACATATGATGCAATTTTTATTTACATTTTTTTGTGTAACATTTATTATCGCTACCGTTTCGTTCTATTTTACATTTACCGCTATTTATGAAAACAAAAATAAATGTTGATTAGCTTGTATCACAAATATATAAAAATAGCTTTCCAATATTGTTTACGGGATACAGAGATTTGGTTAATCTCATTTAAAAAATAGATTTTTCAAAAATCTTATTTTCTTATGCAGTAAGAACTTTTACATCATTTTTCAAAGTAGTTAGGGCTTACACAAGATTTAATTTTTTAAACCAATATAATTAATAAAAAAAATGGACATTATGTCATTATGTCATTTTCTTAGGAGTTAATTTTTACTCAGTTTCAAATTTTAAATATTCCATATTGTTTTCGTAAAAATATTGTATTCATTAAAAAATAAAAGTAGGAAAGGAGAATAATAGATACTGAGAAAACTGCATTAATTTATCCGGGGGTTTCCTCAAAAGGAAAACAAGCTAACTCCACAATGAGATTCTTAGAAAGTAATGTTTACATCAAGAAATCTCGTAATTTTATGAATTATTTTACTTATTTTTCAAGATTATGATCTTTAGTTAATACAGTTCTGACCCAAAAATATCACTCAGAGGTTGATAAGGACCCCCTGATTTGCAGTATTTTTGCAACGGGTTGATAATAAGCTTATTTCCTTATACCTTAATCCATCTTAAATCCAGGCTGGAATTTAATAGTGTTAAAAAACCATTTGCTTGTTATATTATAATGACAAATATAATATTTAATAAAAGTTAAAATTGTACGAAACTTAAATTTAAATTAATAAAGCATGTAATTTTACGGAAGAAATGTACTATAAATATAAATCAAAATTTAGATAAAAATAATATCAAACAAGTTTGTATTTAAACATTTTTTACGTGATACCGGAATCACTTTCATTATAGGAAATATCACGTATTTATACTTTTTTGATCAATTAAATAAAACCTTTTGAAATTTGTAATCATTTGATTTATTACCCACAACAAAGATTAAAATATACAAAATATTCCAATCCATAACAAACACAATAATGTTTCAATGTTGCGCAAAAAACATCAGCAATCAATACTCACTGCTTCAATATTCAATCCTCAATTGTTATACTGTAATGTAAATATTAGTTTCCGATGATTTAACTCGTTGCTCACTGTAATAAATGTTTAACAAATAATAATTAATGTCTGATAAAAAAAGTCATAAATTCACTCTTGCAAAAGATATTAATTTTTTATGGAAATCAATTAAAGTGCTTTAGTTTATAACCACGATATATATTTACTACCTGAAGCATAAGCCTACCTAATTGTCTTTCCCCATTGAAAACGAAAATTAAAAAATTAGTTACACGCGTATGTCGTCATCTCTTGCATTTAAAACCTCTGTATACTTATACTTCTTCTTTACACAACAAACAATGTAGAAGACGTCCGATTTATATAAAAGGCTTATGCGAATACATTTGCGATTGAATGTACGCAAGTAGCGAGCCTCCAACACACATTTTGCGAGAGATGACGAAAGTATCTCTCTGAAATTTCAGGCTGGACTGACGCAACTCGTAAGCCCCGTGCGCATACACAAAAGGAACCAGACACGGGCTAATGTAATTTCGTGCATTCAATTGCACGCACTCGATTGCTTAGACTTTATCGCCACTGATCTTTATTGTGATCAATGTAAATTGTTGCCACCAGATATTTAAAATATGCATAATAAGTGAGCTTAGAAATTCTTGCGCAATAATTAATATGCAGATCGATTATGGAAGAAGCAAATATTATAGTTTACTTGTGTTAGGGGCTGAGATGTTATTATCATTTGGAATAAAAATTTGATTTTTTAGATCTATTGTAGAATATTGTTGCGATAAAGTGTTGCGTGAATAGAAATATCGATTATAGGCATTTGGAATATCGCTTCTTCGTGTCACAACAATTGCTGATTAAATTATTATTTTATATAATGCTATGTGTAAGTGTACCGTAAACATTCATTATTGGAAAATCGATTTTTACAAGTCTTTTCATAATATTTTATATTGCAACGTCAGATTTAACTTTGCACAACTGAATGTACAAGCTGATGAAATTCTTGGCGTTTTAATACCATTTTATATTAAAAAAAAAAAACAGATAATTAATCATGCACAAGAACTTGAAATTTCCAAATAAAAATTTGGTATACATTTTAAAATCGGAAATTGCATTAAAAATCTTTCCTCAAATGGTACACTCGCCAAACCGGAAAGAAATCAATTGATTTTAAATCAAAACTGATAAGCTCACAGTTTTTCCTTTTTTCACGGCGCAAAAAAAAAAGACTTTATACCGCGCAACCTTTAAACAGAATTAAAGTACATTATATAAAGAGAGGTGCAGGTCGTTCTCTTTTGCGTTACATTCTCGCGGGGAATCAGACAGGATTATGGCGCAGGAATCTCGGCCGTAATGCTATTCTTTTATCATTCCTACACCTTATTTTTTTACTCTCCTTGTGCACCCAGCTACCACGTAGTTGATTTAACTTTATTTGCTTTTTCCTCCTACGTCTTTTCACTTTTGACGTGGTTTATCTTTAGACTACTGCGCATAAAAATCACCTTTACTTCCAAAAATTGTTTATCCAACCAACTCATAAGGAAAAGCTTAACTGTATAATTTCTTCATTTATTTTTCATGTATGTTAAGTATCAGAGTAAAATTCTTCTTTGGCAAAAAAAAAGAAACTTAAATTGTATAATTGTATAATGCGCAAATAAACATTTAATTTATGTGTATAAAATTGACCCCCGAACCTTACAGATAAATTAAAATGGATGTACTGGATTAAAATTGGGGTCTGCGGATTAAAATTTTCTTTTAATTCAAATATTTTCATAAGCGTCTCATACATCTTCTTCATGAAGTCACACTACACGCTTCA
Organism: Megastigmus stigmatizans; assembly: GCA_900490015.1. Taxonomy (NCBI): domain Eukaryota; kingdom Metazoa; phylum Arthropoda; class Insecta; order Hymenoptera; family Megastigmidae; genus Megastigmus; species Megastigmus stigmatizans. The sequence continues at coordinate 7,619 of UELV01001004.1, forward strand.
CCCGCTTACGCTCATCGTTCTATAAAAAAAAATCCTAATGCTCGCAAGTTTCTCCAAACTCTATTTTAATCCCAGCCGCAGTCAGAAACTACACGCAGTCTTTGCGATACACACGATGTAACCCCCCCTCTGCCCCTTCCCCTTAAATTTCTCTAAACCAAACATCGAGAGGGTTTCCTAGTTCGACGTGCGGAACTGCACGCGCGCGCCGGTCTTAGGTGTATATAAGAACGACGCGCCTCCGCGTCCTCCATCAAGGTCAAGCCGCGCCCGTTTCAAAGTAGCCCGCCATAACGTCGAGCCGGTCTACGATTGGTCGCTCGTTGGCGGCTCGACCCGGGGGCTCGACTATCCCACACTACTGCTGCACTATGACTGTGTGACGTGCGCCGCTGCCTAGCAGGTTGCCACTCGACAAGGGGCAAGCTCCTATACTTGTATATACCTATATGCGACTTCGCACCGAGTATATACACACCGCGACATTATAGAAGCCGAAGGAGATAAGAAAGCCGCAGAAAGCACGTGTATGCGATGACGTGCGGTTTCTCATTCACACGCGACACTCGAGCAGCTTGGGACATGTACAAGAGTTTGTTTTTTAATGGATGCGACCGCGGTTATTTTTGAGACTTTCATTGGCGATTATTTGTTGTGGAACGGGAGGTACTTGCCTAAATACCGCATTATTTATACACAAGATGAGATGAGCGAAAGGATTGGTTTTTATGAAGTATCCGCACGATAAAATTACAGATCTCATAAATCAACGCCTATCGTTTAGTTCTTTTTTAACGACTTTTTATTTGCATACGAATGAAAAATTGAATTCAAATAGAGCCTCTTATCTTACGTGGTTAATTTGAATTTCTAATTTCTGCTGTTTAAGTAAAGTTCTGTTTGTTTTCGGATAACCGCGCAAATGTCCGCTACGGTAAACAAATTAAATGTCGTATAGCGACGTGTATTTAAAAGTGATTTTCTTTTGCTTCTGTGACGGTACGTTTTCTCATTCTACCTGCAGTTGCAGACTCTTTTCTGAGAGATTGATTAATGGTGGGTTATATTTAAGTGCAAATATTTAAGTTGTTGAAAAGATTAATTTGAATGGAAGCACGAAAATTTGTGTGGATGATGAAATTTTTTCTTCTTTGTAGCTCGATGGGGTGGCGCATGTGTGCTCGTACATACATGTATATGAAATAGATTTCTTTAATCACGATGTAATTAGTCACTCATTGACTTTTTAAGCTTGTATTATTCTGATTTTTTTCTCATTGTAGATAGAATAATAATAATGGTTTATGACTTACCAAACAAATCAGACTTTTTATTGGCATTACGAAAAACCAAAACGGTAATTTAATCATTTCGTACATATTTTAAACGCTACTTGGAATATTTTATCTTATTAATTTTTACCATAAATAAACGATCATTTAAATAAAAATTTTTTTATAAGAAATTTAAAACAATATACCTTACTCGATTTGGATTCGGTAATAAACTACAATTCTAGTTTCAGCAAATAGTTTAAAAGGAAAAGATTCTATATATTAGTTGCACATAAGTAGCCGGGAAGATTCTGTACTCAAAGCCATGCCATTAATGTCTGAAAAAAAAAAATTTACTTTGGCAAATTTACAACTTTACGCACTAAACATGACATTTATTAGCGAATTCCTCGACGCATTTTTCTCGCGCTCTGTCGCTAATGCAATCTTTGAAATTTTAATTAGACAATCTTTATAAAGAAGCGAAGGACATTTTTTTTCAGAAACCTGTCGAAATTTATCGAAGTATTTGAAATATTCGAAATCAGTAAAATGAAGTGCCTCGTCAGTATGTCAACTGCACCTATACTCAAGACTTATTCAAGGATTTCTTCAAAATTGTCATCTCAATCAATAATTATAAGCACCACGTTACAGAACTTCTAACTATGTAAAAAAAAAGTCAAACATATACCAAAGAATCATTTTTACTCTCGTACATCAATTTCTGGAAATCAATATACAAATGAAACCTACACGAACTCAATCGATCTTCCACCCTATCACTACAACAATCATCTCAATATCCAGCCAATCACTCAATATATCACAACCCTCGCGAATCGCGATAATATCGCCCTCAACGAGGCACAAATTAGGAATAGTATATACGCCACACTTGCCCCCTACATACCCACACAGTCACACAGCCACACACACACATACACACGAGAATCGTCACGTGGCTTTGGCGCTTACGTGATCGGCATCACGTGTCAGCGCCGAGAACGAGCCTCTATATATACACCTATATACACAAGCACATGCCTCGGTACATACGTACCGATACGTCTACGGCACTCGAAGCGCAGGCGCTCTTTAGCACTGGGCCGAGTCAATCGCACGCGTCTTCGAACGCGCGTAACGAACAAAAAAGAAAAAAGAAGTAGGAGCCAATCGAGCGTGCCAAATATATTCCGCGCTGTCGCTATTAATAATGACGGACTGTGCATGCCCCTCGCGCATTAGCCTATCGGAAGAGATTCTTTTTACGCCGGGATGATAAATATGCGCGACCATTTGAAATTGTCGATTGAATATGATTATTTCGTGACGATGAGTGCGGCGCTCCGATTGCGACCTCGTTAAATCGGCCGATTGTTTCATAAAGTTAATGAGCTGTAGTTCGATTGAATTTAGCTTGCGTTTCGAATACACTATATGGCTCTATGCGTTTCATGATTCACACTCCTTCTTTCCTTCCGATGCGCTTTCTTTCCGATATACGAAAGTGCATGTGCGAGTGGAGGTAAAAGAACGAAACTTATTGCTTTATCGAGGCTTTCACTCGAAGCTCGAATTTCAATACTGTACACTATATAAACTGATTTCACTTTCTGCCTGGGAACACTTTGTTCCACTTACCTTGCGGAATCCAATATAATTTTGTGTATACGATCAAAAAAAAAATATTCTCGCCTTTTTTATGCAATTTCGATTCGCACGATTATATACCTGAGTAATCATTTTCAACATTGGAAACGAGCACCTAATCGCGATTTTACGGAAATGCAATTTCAGCAGCGAATGTTGATGCACGACCATTCATGAAACCATTAATTGAGAGAAATGAGAGCTTTTTATAAATTTGTTTTTCACCGTTGGGTCGGGAAGGTTGAGAATATACGGGAGACGCGGAGGGCAGGATTCTTTTTTTTCTAGCGAGTGATGATCTTTCTCTGTTCGGAAAGATTTTCTTCGATTCTGGAGCGCGGCCAACGACGCGAGACGTCTATATGACGTGAGTCTGTGTGAGTATGTGCGATAGACGAAAATAGAGGAGCGGCTAATTCCATTTAGGAAGGAAATCAGTCGACATAATTAATTGATAAAGCGCTTTATCGTTCGTAAATATCATGCCGTAGATGTGTTTTTACAAAATTTAATAATATCCGAGAGAAAGAGTTTAGATTCTTATACGGTACCTCTACTGTCTGATACATATTTATGCCAATAGTAATCGATAATATGATGCACTCGCGTGATAAGGACTGCATTGACAATGACGAAATGGAATATGTTTCTGCGATGTGCAATATTCGGTTCATCAAACCAAATTATGCTAATCGGCGACGCAGTTATTTCGAAATAGCGAAGTCTAGTTTTTTTTTTCGGCAAGAAGGAGGCGTGTGCTCTGACGTCGTTGTCGACTCGCTATTCGAGCGAAATAATAATAGAGTCGGTAAAGTAGAGTCCTTGCGAATATTGCTTATTTAATACGGCGTTTCATCAGCTGAATGCATTGGGAAATAATTTTATTCTAATACCTATATTTTATTTTTTCTTTATTTATAAATTTTATAAACGGTGATATGAGCTAATACATTAAATATTTTATTGGATGAAGTTCATTTGCCTGAAATTCATTAAGATCAATGGAAATATCGATATCGATACCTCGATGATTGGGTCCTTGGATTAAAATCCATTCATCATTTGAAATCCTTAGGAATTTTTTTGCATTTTCGGAATATCAAATGTACGTGAAAATGCGGAGCCTTGCGCCTGCGCAAGCGTAAGTATAAATTCCGCGCGCCAGTGAAATGCAGAAACTATTTCAATCATCTTTTCCCTTTTCACTTTACAATTATGCTGCGGAAACCAGATGCGCACTCGCGAGTAGCTATATAATTCTAACACAAGTTATATTCTCTGTTGTGCGTTGCGTCATCGGAGAAGTGATTTGATTACAAATATTATCATATTATGCGCTGCACAAACTTACGCGATAATTTTAATAAAATTTGCGAGACAATTGCTATTAGTTTAAAAGCATCACTCCTATGCCTAAAAAATATTAGACTACAATGATTTGTCTCCTTATAATTTAGAAAATTATTTTTACATTTTAATTTCTAAAATTGTAAAACCTTTTGCAAGTTAAAATTTTTTTCATCATAATATTTTCATGTATTAATTCTAAGAGTTAATCTTCAGCAATATTAAAAATCAATACTGCTTATATCTCGTTGCAGTCTTATTTATAAGTTTTACAATACCTTTTTATGGATTCATAAGTAACTAATCTTTTGTACATCAAAATATAAAATGCCATTGGTTTAACTTTTTATTATTAATTTATGCAATAAACTTAAATTTAATAATAATATCCTGAAGCAACTTAAAATATATTTCATTAATAAAATTAAAGTATGCCGATGTTTACTTTCTAAAACTTCGATGAATTGTTCACAAAATTCGATCCCCCAAAATTTATGTGACACCTTATTTCGTCATGACGTCAGAATGTTAAGCCGGGCTACAGCATGACGTCACCATCGCGCAGCATATATCAGCGCACGGTTGCCCGCCTTATAGCCCCAAGCCATCATCCCTCACGCGGAACTATGCAAGCTCAATACACACACACACACACACACACACACGGTCCATTCAGCCATAAAAAAGAAAACAATCAGATTTTCATCCTATCGCGTCAAAATACACACCCACGCATTCCCGATTCAGCGTCATCGCAAGCCTTGACCTCCACTGACCGCGAACACACAACAGCGCGTATAGCATATAAAAGACGAGGAGAGGGTAAGACCAGGCATCGAATCCCGGCGCAACCCTTTCTAAAATAGTCTTCCCTCCGATAAGCCCAAACTCGACCAACGCACACTTAACCAAAAGCGCAATATTGTTTCGCCATCGTTCTCTCGCGTGTGTGCAAACATTAAAATCAATCGATCACGACTCGCACCATCCACGCACTTTTCCACCCCGTGAAAAACAGGGGAAAAAGGGGGTTGCGAGGTATAAGCTTTTCATCGCACACCCCCGATGTCGGAGCGCGCGCGCATCTCAGCTGCTAACTTCACTCCGGTCTTATACGACGCATGCGCCCAACCCCGAGGCAGCATCAAGCCTATATATAGGAGGACGCGGGGGTGAAAGAGGCGCAAGCCCTCGAGTGAGAAGATCGAAGCCGCACCGGGTGGTATAGAACGCCCCCCGCGCAACTCAGTGGAAAACGCGCCCCCGCACAGTAAAGCCAGACACGCTCACGAGACGCTCTCTGCTTCGAGAGAAACCCTCCGAGTTCCAAGCCAAGGGTGAGTTTAACCCTATACCTCATCCACCTTGTCCCAGTCGTTGTTCTATCCATTAAACCAGTGAACCTTCCCGTTTTTTTTTCTCTCGATCAAAGTGTGCCTACGTCCTTTTTAATATGTGTGAATATCAGTGGTGCTGAGGTGCGACTAGGCACAGTGCATTCCGTTGATTGGTGATATTATGGATATATATATAGGCCGAGAAAGGGAATTGTGTGTTGCCGGTGATGTTTCTTCGTGAGCTCTGACCTCTGCGCCAGTCGAGCCATATAGGCGTATATAGCGAACACGTTTTTGTGGAGGATCAATTTTTGGAGGCGAGACCTTCGTTCCTTCTCTCTCACTCTCGTGTACGCTGCACGAGGAATATAGGTTAGACGAAATACTTGGTAGATTTGAATAAAGTCAGTATTGAAAAATGAGCGGATGACAATTTGGGAAATGTATCGATTGTTGGAGTGATTTGCAATACGTGTCGAGCGCGAATTCGAGGGTTTTAAGTCAACTTTGGGTTATTGGGCTGAGTGTTCTTGGACGGACTTGAATTCTCGTTCGATATTCGTTGAAATAATGATGACAGAGATTGAATTGCAATGTTATAGTTGAATGGCAACTAAGGTAACGCTTTAAAAAAATACGGTTTTTGTCGTCGATATCGAAAGTAAACAGACGGGTTGCGTTGACCTTCGCATTAAAAAGGTGCCGAAAATGGCTCCGGACGGTTTCTCAACTTTCAGTTATAAAACTCGTCAAAAAGTAAAAGGATTTATTATTCTTGAAAAAGTCATAAAAATCCTCTACCCACCGAACCAATCTAGCCGTGTTACGTAATCTAAAATTGGGATTACGTTCGTTTTATTGCTCCTTTTTTCTTCTTACACGGGTCTCGGATGCAAAGTATCGATCGTGATTGCCCGTATTTCACAAGAATATAACGGACGTAAACAACGCGAACGGCATTTATTTCGAAAACATGAAATCGGATTTGCGCGGAGTATACGTATAGAATAAGCGATGAGAGGAAAACCTTTCAGTGCGCGTTAAAACCGATGGAAAAGTACGCCGATAAACAATATGTGTATTGAGTTGAAAGTTAATTTACTTTAATTTAATAATGATAAGTTTGATAAGTGAATAGCGTGTGTCTGTGAATTATTGTGTAGAACATATAATTTCCTATTGAAGACATGCTCCTTTTATATTCAGGGTTTTACGTTCGAGGTGTTGCTTTAACGGGAAATCGATTACACTGAAATAGGCAGATATAAAATTTTTCTTTTATCTTAATATTATTATTCTTTTATTTTGGAACTATATTATTATATACCTGTTTTAGTGTTCTATTATTGCATAGCATAAACATAGAAAATATAAAGTTCTCATTTCACTAGTCAATTTTTTCCAATATTCAAGACTATAATAATAAATCAACTCAACCGTTTTAAAAATATCTCTAATTAAAATAATACCTTTTTTTTCATAAAATAAGAAATATTGAATATCGTTAAGGAAACTTGCTCAAAAATTTATGTACTAAATAAATTTAAAAAAAAAGCAATCCTTTCCATTTTTTAAATATGGAAAAGTTTTCTTAAAATAGATTCGACGAGAAAAAACGATGCAATACATTATTCTAAAAGATCAAAATAAAAAATAAATATTGTTACTCATCGTTCTGGCCAAACGAGCATCCCTGTAATTGCAAAATTCACATATTGTCCGTATAATGACGCAATGAAACGCGCCGACTACGAGATCGTTCTGTACATAGATATAATCCCAAGACAGGCCTGCACTCGAAGTAATCATCTAAGTACTTTATAGACCTTTGGTCTTTTCAACTATGCATCTCTCAATGAGACACGGTCGTTTTTGTTTTAACAAAAGCAAGCTTATTATCGCGGAGGATTGCCACCGCGTGTAGTACAACAAGCTGTAAAGCTTTGTTGCCTTATTAGTTGTTAAAAACACGATGGTCTTTAATTGTATTGCTCGTACTTCCGCGTACTCGATTTATTAAAAATCCACAAAATACTTCAAAAATATTTTCACAGACAAAATAATGCATCATTGTACAATATATAAATGGGTGTATGGGATTTACCCATTTACTTTTACTTTCTATTTGGATGAAACTTTCGGCACAACTTATTTTTTCTGGCACCCAGTCAAATATTTTCAATTTAATATATTTGAAGAATCGACAATTTTTCAAAACTAACATGCTGTACGTTTAATTTTTGATAATAAATTCAGATTATATTAACTATAAGAGAAATCGAAAGTCTTTTTTCTCTTCTATATTATTTTTTTAAATTCATTATTAATTCTTATACATTTGAATATCTTTTTATGCATTCGAAAACTTATAGTTAATATTAATAAATTAATATAATCAGTGGTTCATCATCATCATTCATCAAACATATAAATAATTTCAAATGGTCATTAATTAAAGTTTTTTAAATATATCTAATAGCACTTTGAATTATTCAAAGTGGAACTATAAATTCTACATGTCTAATATCAGTTTAATAAATTTATAAAAATTCTAGATACAAAAATAATCTATTGAACATGAATGCTGTTCCGAGCAATCATTGATTTATCTCGTCTTGTTATGATGTATTCATTCCTTTGCATAAATAAACATTGAACGCGATCGTATCATAAATTTATATGATCATTTAAAAAACAATTCAACTCCATTAATTCTGCTATTAACTACATCTACCTATTGTGTTTTTAAAAGCATCCAACCGATGACATTAAAATGTCACGAATCTGAAATTGCGATCTGTATACGAAAATGTTTAGAATATTAATAAATACGCATACATATGCGATTGGAAAGTTGCATAAAATAAACCTTGTTAATTTAAATCGTGATACTTTTGCAAACATATGTTCAGCCCGTGACGCGTATATACAGCCTCCGAAGACTTGGCGTGGCTGAGAACTCGCACGGATATGCCTTTGACCTTCACTTGACCCTTATTCCTATCACGCCCAGACGACGCGAGTGATCTCTGGACGCGTATCAATGAGCGCTAGGGTGTATTATATTAGCATGGAAAATGGTGAAATTGCACAGGATTGCATTTGATTAATTCATTAACATGTAAATTACCGTTGATTAAAGAATCAAATAGAGCTTGCGGATTTATTTCAGCCCAGATTTACGCTTTCAATGACCAGGCCACATTTACGATTCCAATTACTCTACTGCAGTAATTAAAAGTCTTGTTTCTAAGTATTCAGTTTAACAATTAAAAATGTAACAATTTCTTTTGTCCAGCGAATCATGTACCTACAAATACTACTTCTGGCGTCTTATAAATAGTTACTTTTACGTGACTAGCAATATTTTAGGTGCTTAACAAGATTTCGTACAAAATATTTAAGATAAATCTTTATTGAATTTTCTAGTTTATATAATATAATCAATAAATGATGCACAAAAACATTGTACAAGTTAATGTTTCAAGGTCTTTCACATCAAGCCGCTCGTATTTTGAATCATCTATAAGAGCTTCCAAAAAAAAATAGATATCAAATTTTTGTATTATTATACCGCATACTTTGGTTCGGCGCTTTCAATGAAGACAATTTCATTGTACGCCAGCTGGTTTACATCAGAAAATCGGAAAACAAATTGCGCATATCCGCGTGCGAGAATGGAAATGACCGAGTTTGAACTTTGTAAATGAGCCATTGAGCGATTCTACGCGTCAGAATTTATTCCGTGTGCTTTCACTGAATGACATTGGCAAAGCTTTACAGAGGCAGTTCTTCGGCCTTGTCTTATTTGTTATTTAGACACGATATATTTTTATCCACGCGTAAATTGCAAGCCATTTCAATGCACTTAGCTATTACACTCGAGTATGGAATATCTCAGCACCAAAAACTTTTTTTGCGACGAAGCGACGAGTTGCAATTTCTTTGACCCTTACGATTTACGAGGTTGACGGTCTCTTTATACGTCTAATTCAATAAGCAAATGCTCTTTGGACATAAAGATACTCTCGCGACAAAAGATAAGCAACAAATTAATCTAAACCAGCAAGAACATTATCATTGATGAGGTCATAGGTAATCCAAAGTGTCTTTGACCGCAGCTATGGGACGCAACAACAAAATAAGTATCTTCATTCCTCCTGCTGTTAAGCCATTCCCCGTAACTCACCATTCGACATTTATTCAACAGATTAATATTGCAATAAACAATCACCGAAGGTGCATGCACTGACTAACGAATAACAATTAAAGTTTCACTCGCGTGAAGAGCGGCAGTTTCGTCTGACCCTGACCTCCAACCGAGCAATTCCACCGCTGGTGGCGAGAATCGGTTTTGGAATATCGCCACCGTATCAATTATTTCATAGCGGTGACGAGAAGCTCTCGCGGACGTCACTCTATATCTTTTGCTGGCTTTGTTTCCGCGGAAGGCTCGAGCACTAATCCTTTAACCTAATCCATATATTAACTTGAATTTTCGGATTTGAATAATGTGTGCTATTGTTGATGAACGGAATTCATTCTCCAAGAGCTAAACTGTATAACATTGTCGAGTTTAATGCGAATCCGAGAATCCATTTAATAGCATGTATTCATCTAACATTAAAAACTGTGACTAACACCATTACTAAGGCATGCCTTTCGTTTTGTTTTCTTCTTGCAGTGGATAATGGATGCTGAAAAGGTAAATCAATCAATACTAACAGTCATCATGATGGGTTTGTATGTACGCGATTTCAATCGCTCATGGCAGTTTATGCAAGAATATAAAATTCATTGCGTTGTTTTTTCACCTGCTAAAATTGTATCGAAACGTGAAACTTTGATACGAGCCGATTTAAATTTTATGCGTGAACATTAACATTGATGCAAAAGCGGATCGATGCAAAAAAAAAGCGCCTTGAATAATGTTCCTAAATAATATATAATGCATATAAAGTATAAGTTAACTGAATAATTTAGCTCCGGTATCATTATTTTTAACGCGGAAAATCATCATTTTTGTTGATTTCTTTCAAGAAACATTTACAGGTTATTACGAAATATTTTTAATGCAATAACATAACGAAAAAGACATAACGCTTTTCATAGATATTCACAGAAATTCGTTATTATAACCGCGTAATATGTCTTAGCCAGAAGAATTCGATCGATAAATTAATTTTTCTCACCTAATTCCTCAATTTCCACTCTAATCGCGCTAAAATTATCCATCCCTCCCCCCTCAAAAAAAAAACTCACCATAACTACGCGATTTAGAAAGCCCATAATACACAAACTGCCCTCAGCGATTGACTTTCCAGTCCGTAGCGAAAATTCGCGCGACTGGTCAATCAGCGTCGTTCCGAACTCTCATTTACATGTGTGCGAGAGAGTGAGAGGGACTCAAAGCATTCATAAATCATTGTAAAAAAAAAGTGTGTACTGATAAAACGGGTTTGCAGACGAGGGAAGGCAATCAGGAGCATGAGCAGCCTTCGACGCCCACAGCTCTCGCTCCGGCTGACAAGGTATGTGTATACACAATAAATTATAGCGCATAAATAAAAGTCGTACACACACACACACACACACACAAGTGACAAATATATACTCGCGTTGACTAAAATTTAAACGAACGCGATATGTGCAGCGCGACCGAAAGAGAAAGTTTGAAATAATACTTGTTGCGTGTGCGCAAGCTTAAATTCTTGAATTTTCTTTTAAAGTAAAACGTATTTTGTAGTGTTTTGCTTCCCTTAACGATTGACTAACTGCTTTTATGCATATGGATTACTAACCAAATGTAATACTAACGAGCTTTGTTTTCTCTATTTCAAGCGGCCGAACGCAGATAAGGATGCGGTGAGTAATACTCATTTTCTTAAACAATTACAATACAGGTATTGAGTAAAACTATTTTTGAGTGATCGTAATCACGGCATTCGTCAATTGACAGACACTCGCTAACCATCGAGTTTGACTGCCAAAACCTGTCAGCGAAAACGAAAAACGCGAATCATAAATACAAGCATTATATTTTCTAGAACTCATCGAATTGAGTAATAAAAATGGCGGTTTTCTAGGAAATTCCCTTGAATATTGACCGAGTCGTATCGATCTTGCCATGCCGCGCGCAGCATTTCGCATGCAGTAGTCGCTCTGTAATATAGCCTCGAATCCCCCAGCGAATACACGACTCCTGGCGCGTTTGAATTTCCCGCGCGTGCGTCCTTGCCGAGAAATTGCAGCCTTGCTGAGCAGCAGCAACAGCATCGGCGCACCGAGAGCAGCGAATTTATACACACACGCGGAAATGGAATTCGATCGGTAAACGAAAGAATGTGTCACTCGAGACCTTTTTTATAGCGGATGCATGACTACGTTATAAATTAAGTCGCTTCATCTTCCCTCTCCCGACCTCTTTAATCCATGTATCCGGAAAAAGGTCCTTCGCCTTTTGTGGTTCGGCATCTCCGATTTTCTTGCAAAATGTCCTTTCCCTTTTGACAGTGTTTTAATCGTTTTGTCCCAGGCTTTCAGAGCACCAAAATCTTTATTCTTCGAGCTTGAAAATGACGACTAAAATTACTAGATGAATTTGTTATAATAGATTGAAATTTAGTCCCAGTCTAAATTTTAAGAGATAAGTACGCATCGTATACATATCGACTTGCGCAATACATTTCCTTTTATCTTTCATGGACAGATAAAGTGAAAAACAAAGTCTCTTGTTCTTACTTATCTCGAACGCAGCTGATGATACGTTCCGACCACATAAAACGTCGCTGCTTACAGCTTCTAGTCCTACATGAATACATAAAAGCTGCAAGCAACATAAACATTTAATATTCGTTTTTAATTATTATAGCCCAGTCGAACATTCGAGTAAACGTAAAAATTTCTCTTTACATTGCCGCAACAACTATATACTACTTTTACTATCGCGCGCGTGTAATTCGAATCTTTATATTTCTGAAATGAGAAAGGTCATCGACCTGTAATAAAATTTACCGGTGTACATTCGAATCTGCACACGCACTTTACAAGATTTCCTTCAACTTTACGAGTCCCGGAGTTTATTTCTGTACGACTCCATTCCGCGAAGATTTCTTCTAGAATTATTAATCCACGATATAATTGGCGCTAATCACGCGTCATTAATGTATATATACACGCATATAAAGCGTTGCACAGTTGGCTGGGCTTAAGAATCGGGTTTTTAATTGCCGATCGCGACACAGAAACAATCAAGTGTAAAAACTCGTTTGCACAATCATAACGAAGCAAGAGTAGCGTGTCTTGTATACCTGGCAGTTTTGTCCCTTGATTAACCTCCGCTATAATGTGGCCGGTAATCCATTGTTGCGATGCAACTGTTTTTAATCGTAATGCAAACCTGCTTTTAGGTGTGTCTGCGTGTGTATCGAGTGAAACGTGTTTCTCGAATGTATACTTTAATCCAATATGGCAATTTAATATTTTTTTATTCGAGATTATTCGACATCGATTCTTTTGCACTTTGTTAATAATTAATTAAAATGCTATTTCTACTTTATAAACTGTAATTTCAGTTTACATAAAATATTATTCAAGAGAATATGTTCACTTTTATGGTAGTATCGAGCTTGCATCCACGGCAGCCAACTTCACTGTGCGCGTTTCAAGTATTGATCAAACGATTTACAGACAGCACCATTTCGTACAGTACTAATTTACCATGTGCTAATCTTCGGCAACGAAACAGTTATGACACTTAATTATTACTCGATTCTCATTGTAACTTCAACTTTTTTTTTTCAAAATCCTTAAATTCTCAATTATCTAATCTAAGCGAAAGATCACGGGCATCATTGGTACATACATAGTGCATATCTCGAATAGATTACCAATGTATTTCCAATCTTTCTCAAGAGCCGAAATTCGAGCGAATTTTTAGGGAAAAAGACGGAATAAACATTGCGCGTAAACAAAAAATTTCACAATCTCCTCGTAGTTTCCTGTTATCGACGATAAGCTCCGTATTGTCGACTTTCCCATACAACCACACTCTCGCCTATCTCGACTTTACGTGGGCGCGAGCGTACGTATACGACGCCGAAATATTTATGCGTGAGTCGACCCTTGTTGACTTTAACTCAAATTGTACGGAAGTGGAATTTTTTTACGAGAGGACCGGGTATCGAAGTATGATTAAAGCCTGCGTCAATAATGACTTTTCAATTTCTCACCGTTTAGTTATACCGCATTTTTATTTCTAATTTAGCGAAAGTCGGAAATTTAATTAGAAAACTTGAGATGATTGCTTAGCGAGTTTTGTCTGTGTGTTATACTTTCATAATGTGATAATTAATTTTCCATAGAGGTCAATTAGAAATTTTTAATACGTTGACTACTTGCACAGTGCACACAATATAATTTCTTTTTTTTTATTTAATTAAAAAACTTCTATTGGCAAAAAGTAGGTCAAAAAAAGGTACGAGGAATTTTAATCGTACGTAGCCCAAACTTTATTGCGAAGCGTATGTACTTTTTCGTGAGTCAACAAATTAAACACGCGCCCTTTGATAATAAGAGCGATATGACGCATATCGTACGCATCGTTACGCGCCTACAAACACAAATTTCTGCTGCCAGGTGTGAAGAAAATACACGCATGTTCAAGGAGGAACTCCTCTCGAGTGAAAGGTAATTGTTTTTCAATAAGAAGACACGATATTCAATATGAAGCTTTAAAACAACGAACTCTGATTAGTTGGCAATATAAATTCATAGAATTTACTTATTCTGTTTATATCGGACAAGATATAGAGGCAACAAAAATTTCAAATATACCTGTATTGCGATTACCGAAATAAATAATGGTAGCACAATGACGTGTCTGTTCTACCAGACGGCGCGCACATATTTTCTTTTCTCATACGATGTGTCGCGTGTAAACACAAAACTGAACATTCGACAGCAGACACAATATACCGGCGCATTCAACGCTGTAACGATAAGTGCATTATGGGTCCGCGATAAGCTCAGCTCTCCCTCTCTCGCGTCTCACGTTATATTTGGTTATTACTCGCACTCCCGGAATCGAACAAACACAAAAGCTTTAACGCACAATCGTTGTGAACCACCAGAAGCTCGCATTGTGCATTAGTATAACGCGCAATATAATGTAACAATAACAGTGTTTTTATTGTCGCCGCGAGGTGTAACAGCAAGTATTTGTTCTAGTATATCGATAAAAATGTTGCGCAAGAGCTGAAGATCCTCGCTCTATAAATTAGCAGTACCAAGTGACTTTGTAAATTGTGTAACGAGGCATCGTCTTCGTTGACAATACCCGTGTCTATATTAAAAAATTTATTATTTTTCGATCGTAGTGCAAAAATAAAAGGTAACGCGACGTAACAAGAGTCTTAGCGCAAAGCATTTAAATATGTGCAATCCTGCAGAAAGGAAGCTTGCTAATGTGAACAATGACACGTTTGACGCACGGCCGCTTAATGAAACCTACAAATTTAACGATTTACAGAACAGAACAGGAAAACCGGACATGTTAAACGTTTCGTACACCCACACGTTTTACGAAAATTTCTTCAAACTGAGAATCTCTCGTGTCTAACGAGTGTTGGCGAGATTCGATATTATCTGCATCATCTATAAAAAAAAAGCATATATAGAGGTTCGGGTATAAACCAGGTTATACGTAAAAAATGAGGTCTCGAGACGGCGTATCGCCGAAGAGGTCACATAACTTCCTCTCTCTCTCTCTATATATATATATATATATATATATACATACACAGACTGTGTCCCCGGCTGTACTCAGGTTCAATATACGTAATTGCAAAATTGTGACTTCATGACAGTCACTGGCGCGCTCACAACAGTCTGCTTCCGGTCTATGCTTGCGCGGTGGGGGCGTAATTTATTCCCCTCTCTATATTACTCTTCTCTCTCTCTCTTCTTTTTTTTTCGACTTGGAAGCAATGGTTAATTTCGCGGTGCGTTGTTTTATTTGACGGGGTAAATGCTCGTTTAATTTCGGGCTTGATTAGCGCGCGCCCGCGGAGATAAAGTAAATTTTGTTATTAGGGGGAAATGGAAGGGAATTCTGCGGGGAATATACGGTAAAATTCGTGTTTATAGTTGGAATTATTTCGTTTTCCCTTACAAGCGCGTTATCTTCCGTGAGAATTTGCGCTGTAGTTTAGGAAGGTAATATTGGAAGGCTTCGGTATTGATTTATTTACAAAAATTTACTACAGTGACCACTGAATATGCACGAAATTATAAGTGTATAGTACAACGCAACGTGAAACATATCGACTGTAATTTCTTCTCGAGCGTATTATAAGCTTCGTATTTCATGCTAATAAACGCAAATTGAAAAAGTATATGACTATAAGAAATAGTTTTTTAACAATAAATTATAACAATCGTACACAGAGAAAAAAATTCAATTGATTCAACAATTTTTCATAATTGAAATAGCGCAAACTCTAATATTGTCAAATTAACAACGAATCGTTGTAGAATGGAAGACGGAAAAATCATTATGTTAATAGAACATTTATTTAATCCAATAAAGCTGCATCATTTAACTCAAAGATATACATACAAACATAAATGAAAAAAAGTTTTTCTTGACTTTTTTATTACTTTACCGTATTTATTTC
>UELV01001005.1:0-12487 GCA_900490015.1 Megastigmus stigmatizans
TATCGTGCACGATAACTGGACAAGTTTTCGTGAAAACAGTGAGTTATCGAGCCCCTAGCGACAGACTCGATAAGGACTCGATCGTCTTTTCTAACCTCATTTTCTGGCAGGAGCCTTGCGTGCGTTTGATAATTGACACACGATAAATAATTCGCGTACGATAATCAGCACACGATAACTAAACGCCTGCTTGATAACTGACACACGGTAACTAATTTTCCGTGTCTGAGAGAGCACGATAACTAACTCAAATGTTCATTCTCTGTTTTGATTAAAATTTTATATTATTTTATATTATGTAATTGCTGAAAAAATTCCTACTAGTAGTAAAGGCATCAAAGTATACTATAAATAACCTTCCAAATACAAAAATTCTTTAAAAATTATTAAATTCACCGAAAACTTGGAGCATGGCCCTTAATGGGCACGATAACTGACACACTTACCCTATCTTCAGCATTTCATAAAAAAGCAGACTGGCATATGCGTAAAGAGTCTAGAAGATATTTGTTTACGTCCCTTTTGGGTTTGGACGGTATGTGAACGAGTATACGACTCTGCGGAAACACATTGATCTTTTTATGGGTGAAGGTGAACCTCCTCGAACTTTCACGCATAATTTTGTATCTTGTGAGTTTAAAAGACCAAACGGGATATTATGCGAATCCCTTTTCTTTTGCTCGTGGACGGTTTAATATTTAAAATATTTTCGTACTAAAAATGTTATCTTTTTAAAATACATCTGGATTGTAAATTATTTAATTTTATCAAGCTGAATAGATTTAATTTTAAAGTATCATATAGTGTTTATAGTACTTTTTTTTAAGAAGATTCAAAGAAGTATTATATTATATACTTGATTGCATTAAAAGAACGCTTACTTGTTATTGTAAACATATGAATCACTCTGTTACAATATTGCCTTTTTTATTGCTAATCGAAAGACTTTACAGTTTTTTAAACAAAGATGAAAACTCTAAATTGATTTATAAAGTGACAAACATCTCTATTAATGCAATAAATTTATTTTTATAAATTTTACTATAATAATAATAGTGAGAATTTTACAGGAAAACTTGTAAATAGACCAATTACAAAATATTGTTTACTGATTATAATAGCTTCAAGGAAAAAGTCACTAAATGTCTAGTTAAAATTATTTAAATCCATAGCCCTAGTTCCCCTACTTTTAAGTAAATCGGCAAAGTCTACAAAGAGTACCAGAAAGCGTATTTGCACCGACGTGAATATACATATTTACCTGAGACGTTTACTAGACGTGGATGAGCGGTTAAATACGTTAACCCAAACGGAAAGTGAAAGCTTGGAGGAAACACAGTTGCCACCGGTACGAATACGATAGCGAGCACGAATCTGACTGACTGCGGATGCTGCGCCGAGTTCTGCTTATATTAGCCGACCGGCCTGTCTGCCTGCTTGCCTGTCTCGGTCTCCCTCCGCGCGCCTCCATCTCCCTCTTACCCCCTCGCAGAAACCGTTTCGAACGAATAAGCAACTACTCCCCGTCCACGTTAATAAGCCTGCACTCGACAAGAGTAAACGTCAATTCCGTCACGTCGTAAAGAACTTCCTCGAACGTTCCACGCAGATGTTTCGCGTTTGTAAATTTCAATTTCTTTTCTTTTTATTGTTACTTCAAGCTGGATTCCTTTCTTCCTCAGGTATGAAACTGCTTATCTTCGAGAGACCAGAACAAATCTTTCTGGTGTTGGTCGAAACATCGCTATTAGCAAGCGAATGGAAATATTTATTAACGAGTATACACGAGTACTGCGATAATTTATTCATAACTAATTCGTGTAAATATAACGGTTTTATACTAACGTAAATAAATACTACTTAAAATTCAGTATTTCGGTTGAAAAGCGTACTATTCATTTGCATTACTGTCATTTGTTTGAGGAGACGAAGATTTCATTATGTATAAATTTTCCAACAATTTTTTTAATGTACTATTTACAAGTGATAAATAAATTGTTTCTTAGGTTATCGAGTATCATGTGATTTTTCGTTTTGCTCTATGTATTTTTGTGTCCTAACAGTGTACGCTTGAATAGCGACCTCGGTACCTTTTCAACGCATGGTCAGTATCCTTTAACTTTTAGCAAGTCTTTTGGACACTTTTTTTAGCTTTTGAACTAAAAGTGCATGTTCGTAAAAACTTAAGTTAATATATTTAGTAGATTATTGATTTACAGGAAATGAGGCAGGCGAGAGAACACTGTAATAGCTATGCAAGATAATAATCTAAAAACGTGAATCAATGGAATTACTATTGATAAATTAAAACATATTCGTGAACATTTACAAATAGTGTAGTAAACATGATCACATCAGCAAAATCAAGCATAATATAAATTAAGTGTTGCTTGTATGACAAAAAATCAATTTCTGGCTCTGTTTAAAGTTTTATTATTTAACAGTGAAACTATAAAAATGTTTTTCTAAGCTAGTCAAGGTTGAATTTTTTAATAATAACTCGTGACAGAATTAAATTATATTTAAGTTACGCTCATAATTACATTTTAGAAGAAAATTTTTATAATAAATATCCTGAATAATTAAGTTAAATATCAACACTAAATTAAATGTATTATAACATGTTTTGAAATCTTAAAAAAGAATTAATAATAATTCGTTTGTTTTTATACCTTTACATAATTTTATTCAATTGATTGACACATAATTGAATTTATAAAACTTTATAAATAAGATTTAGAGTTACCAAAAATCGAGCATAAGTAATCGAACAATAACCGACTAGATAATAATTTTAATCAACATCAGTCACTGAAAGGATAAATAGAAAAAGGACTGGACTGGTACTTTTCCAGATTCAATTGGACATATATCTTCTTAGCCGAGGAATATTCTGGTGCGCTATTAAATCGAGTGCGAGCGATAAATTGGGCCTAACAAAATTGAGTAGCATTTATACAAGGCGCACACCGAACGCGACAGGCGACGCGCATCGAGCAATACACACACACACACTCACACATACGTCGAGGATAATTACGAGACAGATTGACGTGTCTCTTTGTGTGGGCGAGTCCTGCAGCATAAAAGAAAACCGGAAATTACATTTGCAAAGCTTGCGAATGAACTGGCAGGTCAACTTGAAAGTGACATTTATACCCGTGCAATTGCGACTTTTGTCGTGTCTAGCGCGCGCGCTTCTGCACAGATTTATACCACAATGGGGCTTTTGCGGTCGATTAAAACAACAAAACTAAAGGAATCATTAGACTGCCGAAGTCTGTCGATTTATTTTGCCCTGGAATTTTTTTATTAAGATTCCCAGACTGAAAGCACTAGACAATTTCAATCTTGTTACAACCATTTTGCGGTCAATCATCCCGACGCTCATCATTTTTTTTCTTCTCCAAACGTTAATCTGTGCTCCTTACTTAATTTAGAATTGCTTTTAGAAAGAAAATAAAAAGTAGCATACGTATTTGAAATATGAGCGAAGAATTAAAAGTTATTAAAAAGTGGTACGCGTATAATTTTAATTTGTATGCGTGTAGTACATTCTTGCACAGTAACAACTTTTGATCGAACTAATTTTCCCGATAGCTTTACGCAATTATAAGATTGAAAACAGATTTTCACATTATCTAATACCTCTAGTTATTTCATAAGAATTTTTCGAGTTTTGAAAAGCTTTATTATTGCTTTTGTATAGTAAGCGGATAAATAATTTTCAGATTAAAACAAAAACATTAATTTTGAAATTACGCAACACATAGCCGCATTTCCTTTCAGATGTTAAATAATTTCTGGTCCTTGATACATTAAATAATTGATAGATTAAATTAATAACATTGTCAGCTTATTCTTAAGTAAGGGATTTTTCCAGTGAAAAAGCTGTTTATTTCTATAATAGTTCCATTCAATAGGTAGTGAAATTTTCTGTATTATTAAGTTTGAGCGTATTACTTGTAAAGTAACTTTTGAAATCTTTTCATAGTAAGGATTATAAGCGTTTTGTAATCGCGAATTTGATGAAATGTGTATTCCTACAAGATCTTTTCCTCGTTGACAATATCTCAACTTTCTTGGGGTATTCTCAGATTAATACAACGGAAAAGTTATTTTTCAGATCTAAACACCTATAAGACAATAGGCTTGGCTTGAAGTCATTTGTGTGTTTTTTTTTATTCGATGCGATATCCTTCTCCATTAACAATAAGAATTAATACTTGAGTCCACTAGTGCTGAAGCTGATTTGTTTTGTCATTCTTACAAATGTCTTGAACTAGCAAAAGGTGTTTCAGCATTGAAAGTTAACCTCGATTATGGTCATGTCTACTTCTATGTATAATCTAAAGTCCCCTAGTGCTTGATATAATTAAACATGCCGTGCAAGATCAGACTTTACCTATGTGACTTATCGTTTTTCTAATTCTTTGAAATAGAAATAATTGAGGAGTAGGAGAGGGGGCACTTCGATATTCTTATATTGAGAGCCTTAGAAAATATGAAAATTATAATTTATAGTATTAGAAATATTAAGCATTGCAAACTTCTTAAAAAAGTGATATATCTATCAGACACTATTAAGCATGTTCTCGAGAAATTGAAATAAAATACAGTGTTTAAAGAGAACATACAAATCCTACATTACTTTTTAGGGCATGGAAAAATATTCCATTCAAAAAAAAGTTGAGCACCTAAGGTAAAGTCTAAAATAATTTTTATCTATACTATTTCTACTTATTAAACTTCTCATCCAATAAAAGGTAGCTATTATATTAATTTTGTATATTTTCCTTGCAATATTTTTATTATTATCCCTCCTTTTGGTTAATATTCAATTGTTGTCTGCACTTCGTTCATAAGACTATAGAGTCAAGGAGCGCGGGGAACGTAATGCGTAAATCGAGAGGGAGAGACAGAGCATTATGGCGTCAATAATGCTCACTTTAATTTGAGAGCTAGTCGAATATATTATCGAGAAGCGAGACGTGCCAGAGCTCTCACTCACTCGGCTATAGATGCTGAACCAGCGGAATGGCCACATTGCGAGTATAGCTAGGATAGTAAAATCGAGATGGCGCATCTAGGATATGCACACGTGGAACTGATACTTGATTGGCTACAGTACATCGGAGAACTCGAGCATAGTTCCTGTAATCCGAGAGTCGAGTCAGCGAATACATTATATGTAAAACATAATGGTATGTGCTCTATCATTTTCCCTATTCTCTCTCTCTCTCTCTTTCTCGCTCTTTCTAACCGCGCGATAAATGTTATATTCTATTCTATTTTATTCTTTAGTATCACTTTTGAAACGTACAAGCGAAGTTTAACTAAGGCACTTGGAGCGACGAAATTTCATTGTTTGATTTTTGACTTAATTTGATATGCAATAAGTGTAATTGACTTATGTATAAGTTAGTTATATCTTATGAGTAATATATGTATTTAGGTTCCGTATACCTTCAACGCGAGGCTTAAATAATATTATTAAATAATCAACGATATTGAAAGATATATCAATTGTCTAAACCCTAGGGAAATTAAGATATTCCATTCCAAACTTTTAAAATCATAATGGACAGTAGATCTATATTTATATGTTGTCCGACTGTACTCAGGACGTATCTACTAATTGTACACGTTCGCAGATGTACGACCATACTTTACGATCTTTAATCATCTCAGTTACTTACGAAGCTTAGAATTTATTCAATTTCTTAATTCAGGGTAGAATCAGCAATATCCGTGTGCATCATCATCTTTGATTATTTAGTAAAATATTTAATTTTGATAACAAATTTTTATCTATTGATGGAGGTCAATAATACATGTTACATATACATTGAATGCTGTTATTTTTCGTGAATTAGCTTAAAAATTTACTAAAATGTGTAAAAATAGTTCAATTATTAAGTAAGATCTACAATTATTCAGTAAAAGAATAATATTTAAATGGCAAAATTATTTTTAAATTTATTCTTTTATGCATTGATGCCGAACAAATCCTTGAAAATTGCATTTATTTAATCAGATATCCTAGCCGCAAATTTTTCTTAGCTACAACAATCCCAAACTCTATAATTTTGCAGTAATTTTCACACCTTTAAAAATAAATTGGCCTTACTAATATCCGCCTATTATGTTTCATGCGTAGCTATGCACAAAACTAGTTACACACAGATGCATGATTGGTTATTATCTGAGATTATTTCCGTAAGTAATAATAATTAATATTAATAGTATTAACAAGAATTTTAATCTTTCAAAAAATATATCTTCTTATACTTCTGCTAACGGAAACTATAACGAGTGACTTGTTACAATGACATTCGAGATGATTTAATGTCTAAAAATACTTGTTGCTCATCCAGGAAAATCCAGACTTATTATTAAAAAAAAAAAATTTTTATAGAATATTAAAAAATATTCTTCGATAGAGAAAATATATTGTCAGAAATTCATTCGATTAATCTTTAATTTCAATTGATTCTGAATGAAATTGCCGATATTATCCGGCTACAACGTCAGGATCTCTTCTTCTACATTCGTGTTTCTTGAATCAATTTCGAGCATTAAAGAAATTACATAACTTATAATATAATTAATGCGCTACATACGACGAATAAATAATTAATTTGCTTATCTTAAACATAAAAATATTTTCCGTTCATGTAAGTATTACACTTAATTCTTTTTTAATTAAATTCATCTTGAAGGATGATTCAGATAGGTACTGTTACATAAATCGAAGCAATACAGTTACAAAAATAAATATTA
This sequence comes from Megastigmus stigmatizans, assembly GCA_900490015.1. Lineage (NCBI taxonomy): Eukaryota > Metazoa > Arthropoda > Insecta > Hymenoptera > Megastigmidae > Megastigmus > Megastigmus stigmatizans. The sequence goes on from UELV01001005.1 coordinate 6,784, forward strand.
AGAGTACAATTTTCTTCATCTTATTTTATCATCAGCGATTTAATAAACACGAATAATCTGTACATAAACTGTTCAAATATCTTAATAAATTGCGTGATAATAACGATTTAATTTACTAAGTAGTTGTATTTTCATTTAAAATTGTTCGTTATAAACTCTTAAAAAAGCGCTATTCAATTAGTTACGGGTACATATCCTTTTCAATAGTGTCAAAGTTTAAAAATTGTCATATAAATTAATATTTTAATTCAAATTTATGAAAGAATTATGCACGTTCGTTCGAATAAATTCTTACGCAAATCAGTTAATGTGTAATTCTTTCGAAGTTTATATATACATATAAAAGAAGTCTGTTCTAATATTATATTATTTTCTAACCTTAAAACTTAGAACGCGTCGAAATCTATTGTTTTGAATGAATCTAATATTTTGAGAGAAAGATTATTATACTTAAAAAAAAAAAATAAGGTAATCTACCGTGAACCGGTCGTGCCTAAGAAAGACACATGAATAGAATGTATTTTTTAGTATTCTAGTATTTGTTACAGAGTTTATGCCTCGCAAGCAAAAATTAAGCAAGCAGAGCGTGCACGAATCTTGCAATTATTTAAACGTTTTTAAAGCTTAAAAGTAATTATTTATTCTATGCTCAACAATGATATTAAAAACCATTAGCAGATTAAGATTAAACAGAATAAGTAAATAAAATACAATTTAATAAAAGACTCTTGAAAAAATTGAGTTTAGGATCAACTACAAATTATACTCACCGAAAATTTGTAATGTCGACCAATCACAGTCCAATGACACTACCAACTTTTTTGTCCACTATATGCGATACTGTTCTATCGAATCCCACTTATTTCACAAGATTTGGTCACACTTAGTGGGTCTCTGGTGCACACCGACGATTCTCAACTATACGTGTAAAAACAAACGGGGCACACCCTGGAACACCCAGCAGATAAGCACACCAAAATAACGATTGTAAAAAAGGAAAAGTAGAAAAATGGCACACGCGACGATCAGCGGCGAAAAGAAACTGAAAGCCAACCGCAGGTAACAATTCGTTATAAGACGACACGATTGCTTCGGGAAGGTAACATACCTGAGCGTAGAGGCCTTCGTATCGCTTTTACCCCTCCTCCTACTTTTTAGCGACGCCTCGACTTTACTGTATCAAGGTTATTTATGCCGGTGCGGATAGGTGCAGTCACCGCTTCTTAATTAACCGCTCTGGCTCCGTTCTAACGCACTGTCTACACTTGCAGCGCTTAAGGATAACACTGAGTATACATTCTCTTGTGTGACACTCTTTTTAATAATGTCAGGACTTTTATACTCTTTACGGTCTCTTGTGTATCTTCAATTAATTAACGACTGTTCAAAAACTTTGATAAGTTAATTCATTTTAAGATAAGCATCGATCACTTCTGGGAAATGTAAAAAATAATAAAATGAAAAAAAAAACAATTCCATGGAATGGAAGGAAAATGTTGATTCAACTTTTTTTTTTATTTATAAAATGATAAGTAAATTAAAGCTTGTGAAAATGTTTATCTAATATTTAAAGGCCACTGTACTGCTTAGATCTTGTACTTCGCGTTAGATCATCAAAGTTGTATAATAGTAATACAGTGACGATAGTTCGAGGCCGTTCAGTGAATTCTGTAGTTTTGACCTCAATCTTAGATGTAATAATATTCGAAGAAGGAAACATTGTAAGTTTGAAAATTGCGAATAAACGCATTTACGATAGGACCTGAACTAAGGCATTTATTGCCTCCGGGGTTATTTTTTTTATCGCTATCTCAATTTTTTTACTACTACGCATCCCCGAAAGAATTTGTGACGATGGCTGAGACGTCGGTGGGTTTCACGATTACACTTTTCACGATTACAGAAGAAAAAGTAAGCATATTTTAATTTAGACGATCTCCGCTATGACAAATGAACATTCGACTGTCTTTGATTTTTTTTTCAAGGATCTGGCTTTGCTAGTGTCCTTGGACTACTTCTCAATGTCCGATGAAATAACTCACAATGAGAACACTTCAGATATATAATTATTTAAAATGTTACGTAAGTATTGACAGCTTATTTAATCATTCATTATTATACCAATAAGTAATAAAGATGCTTCCTGGATAATTTCGTTAATTCTATAACACGTTGTTTATCTAGAAAGATTAATATTTATTTATTTTCTACTGATCTGCTAATTTGATTGTGACAGAATACTTGCATTTAATGATTACCTATATAAATTACTTTATTAATAATTTCTAAATAATCTTAAACTCTTTATAAAATTATGAGACTATTTATTATAGAAATTCATAATTTGACAACTGAATACCTCAGTTTTTAAATTAAAGTTTAAAATTTTGGAAATACTCAAAGGATATACTTAACTTATGAAAATTAGTAAGAAACGATCAAATGATGAAAATGAACATTCAGAAACAAATGAAAATTTTGAATTACATCGAAGAAAACATAGTCTCTTAACTTTAATAACAAAAACTATGATTTCTGAAGGTACAACAAATACGTAACGAATTTGAAAAAAAGTGGCCGATGCTAATGCAAATTTGCATAGTTCGAAGCTTTGTTCAATTCCCAATAGTGAGCTTGAAGGTACCTTTCGTTATTCATGCGTGGATATTCACGAGTTTAGTATGTTTGCTTTCGAAAACCAGTTATTTGAGACAGTATTTACTTAAAACGATCCGAATTCCTATTTTATTACATAATTCATACTGATTATTCCTAAAATGTTTAAACAAAAAAAAGTTCACAGCATACAATGAAAAGATGAATAAATTTCTTTATGTAATTACATCGAGTCGCCTTATTTATCTAAATTATGAGCGAAATCAAAATATATCTGTGTTTTTATCGATATTAAAATTCCCAAGGCCACGCACGTTTCACTTTATCTAACTACGTGTCAATAGTCTCGCAACTTGAAGAGTACATCGCCTTCCGGAAACCGCGCAAAATAAACATTCATCAAATCCATGTTTCATCGGATAATTATCACATAAGTGTATATACGCGCGTATTCTTGAGAATATGGCTTTAGCATCACATTCATGCATATACGAGGAAATTTAATCGTTAGGTTTGCAATAGGGAAAACTCGCGGAGAAAAAGTGGGTATACACAAGTACTAATTCATGTTAAAGGTCGCTCGTTCTGCGTAATCATGGGAATATCGTAATTCATGTATAAAATCATTAGATGTTCTTTTTTATTGCTTGATTTAAAAATAATACAGTTTTTCCAAATTCAAGGCTATTTTTCTCCCATCTTACACAAATTATATAATACGTTAATGCTGGATATTTATCAATTAAAAAAAAAATATCGTTTCAATTATCTTGTTAAATAAATATATACGACCTCTCTTAATTTCAATAGATCAAAATTTATTTTTGATTTCATGTCATGTATGCTTGAATCTGGCGCAGACATAAAATTTGCATCACTGTCGAAGCATATACTATTTTATTTCCAGGAAACGATTTAGTGATAAAAATTAATCAGTTATTCGCAAATAAAACATTGTACGAAATGGTATATCGCATATTAATTCTGCGTTTAGAATTGCTACGAAAACACAACGATAAAATTTATTATTAAATTCTTTAGATCTACCGGAATAAAACCTTACTGATCCATATACAAAGGGAAAAAAAAAGAAACTATAAAGTGCATTTTGCAAGAAGAAAATAACTGAACGAACGAAAGGAAGATAGATGTTACGAGTTTTTACCGCTGGAGGCATTACGCATTACGTAAGGTTGCAACCATAGTATGGGATCATCACTGCGCCGTTGAGTGCCGACTAATACAAGAGTAGATTACTGTAGGTCGGAGATTTGTTGTTGCCATCGTATACAGTCTTTAGTTTTTTTTTTAAACGATGATTCTACACTCGCGGGATATATAAATTGTTCTTAAAATTGGATAGAAGTAACGTTTTAGTAAGTAAAGTTTCAGCAATTACTGTCGACATTTAATAATCAGCAAGTCACACAGCTTAAAAGCAACTATAAAAATTGTTCGCAGCCTTATATACTTCGATCTATTAAAGTATAGTTATTTTTCAGTAAACATCGATCATCCAGAAAGAGTCGGTATGGAAAGACAGTCGCGCGGCATAGGAGTTTAAAATTCCCCGCAGGTATAATCAGCATCCAGAGAGATCAGTCACACGCTAATTTAGCTGCACTGGTAATGCGCACGTCCTATGGCATAATATTTTCCGGCACATCGACGGAAACTGGTTTTCTACTCTCTCTCTCTCTCTCATATCTCGTTTTCCTGCGTCCTCTGGCGCTGTATACCGCGCATCCTCAATCTCGGTGTGATCGCAGAAAAAAAAAGAGAAATGCCAAGATATCCACTCAAGCGCTGCGGCTTAACTCCGACACGAGCGCACAACTATTTACAATTTAATCGTTTGTATGCGCATGTATGTATAGCTAGATGTAGCAAAGTTCGTACAGCGGGGTCGTATGCGAGAGAAAAATTAATCGCGCCTACGTATATGTATAGCTCGGCCGCTATATGTCTCTCGAGCAAGAGAGAAAGAGAGTCACAGGTTGTTGCACCTAACGCGAGAGCTCGCCGCAGCCGCGCCTCGCTTATGTATGTATACACGACGTGTTGTCACTCGCTCCTCGCGTTTTTAGATCCCTCTGCTGCCGCTGCACCGAGCCTTTGCTTATTGGCTGTTTGTGTGTGTGCAGGTGACTCGTTAATGACTTGTCATACATCCGTTATCTGGACGAGCTAATCCACGGCAAACTTGAGATGCATGATTGTTTTTTTTTTAAAGTCATATTAGTCGGAAATAGTGGACTATATAATGTACTGGAAGTCTTGTATATAGTTGGGTTATCGAGGTGAACGCGATGCGAGAGCGATCTAAATTAAAACAGTATATATTCATACTCTAAGAGCTAGCGTGAGTTTCTATTTCGTTACAGGTGGACTTTAAGGAGGTTCTATGGTGAATAGAAATAACGCTAAAAAAATTATGAAATTTTGTACACATGTTAAGTTTTACATAAAAAGCACCCATGCCAAGTTTCAGAAGGCTAGGATACCTTAGAGCAGAGAAATAAATATTTTAATTTTTCACTTTTTAACATGGGCTCTTATGGAAAAATGCATTTTCGTCGTATTTAATTACGTATTACAAAATAATTGACGCTAAGATTGGATCGAAATGTTGTTATATGATATAGTAATATCCAAGGATTCTGTATTAATTTAAAAAATACTTTGAAGGTGCCTAGTATATTAACAATGAATTGAGAAATAAGAAAGAGTGTCACCCAGGTCGATGTATTATTTACTAAATAACCTCCAAAATATTTTCTGTTGAATATTATCATTTTAAACTTTATGAAAATCTACTTTAGTATCTAATGAATAATATTAAACATGAAATGTTTCAGTTTACGAAAATTCATAACAGACATTTGTCAAAAGAAAAACATATAATTATGCGCAAGTTGTTTTACATTTTTTAAACCCTGCTAACGGTACTTTAAAGTTGTTTAAATAATACTACATGTTTATACATATATTCAAGAACGTTGATAAAATTTTTACACATTTTCATCATCAATTCTTTGAGTAATGGCAAATTTAAACTGCACGGAATTAGAGCAGCGGCCGCACGTCT
>UELV01001005.1:12507-25282 GCA_900490015.1 Megastigmus stigmatizans
TCTCTCTCTCTCTCTCTCTCTCTCTCTCTCTCTCTCTCTCTATCTCTCTGTCTCTCTCTTTTTCGCGTTTTGACTAGCGCAGTTATTATAGAACCTCTTTAAAACTATAAAGCTTTGTATTGAAAGAAAGTATGTGCACTGTACACCAAGTATTGGAAAACTATACGGCCAATATATGTGGATCCGCTATATTGCGCTCATTCTGTATTGTATATGGGCGACATTGAAAATTTTCTTGCACAAACCAAATTAATTTTTAAGCTAAAAACCAGGAGAAATTATACTTAAAATATTGGGATTATAAGGGCCATAGTGAGCCACACATAATGGTCACTGTTTTCTAATATACTTGGTATAAGTATTATATCTCCAGCAATGTATGGCTTGCAGCAATGTTATATAGATCATGTTGATCCTTGTCAGCTATACAAGTAAAATTGGCTACATGCTAAACTTGCAAATACAAAAACTAGTATACCAATACACCCGATCAGATATTTAAATATAAACAAATTTGCACTGGATAAAATAGTGTATTTCGTAAGAATTACTCTCGTTCGCTTACAACACCTTTTTTTTAAGTCAAAGCATTCAGAGCTTAGAGCGAAATGAATACCCGCAAGGGATACATAAATTGGTTCACTTATATATACCTACTCTAATCGATTGCAACGAAAGCAATGACCAAAGGATAGGCGAGCAATGCACATCCGCGTGCGGCAGTAAAATAGAGAAATATCATACTTAGCCGTTAACAGGTTCTCGTTTTACACCCGTCCAAAGTGGCCGCATGCGCACTTATATATACAAGAAGATCCGCAGAAAGTCTTTTTGCTCGCTGTATAGCAGAGCTACACGGGAGTGTTTATACTGGCGCCCCGGGGCTATTCCTCCGAGCGCAGATCTGTACAAAACACAGCGCGCGCTACAAGACACCTGGAGCAAATCCTTCCCCCCACCTCGTGCCCCAGCTTTCACTCTATACGCTCTTTTGTATAAGCGCGTGCGAGATGCGTTACGCAAAAGTAAAACGAGCACTGCAACCTGGAGGCAAAAAAATCTCTCTCTCTCTCTCCCTCTCTCGGCAAGTGCAAGTGCAATTCGACTTGTTCTCGCTCGATGAGCATGAACCTCGCTCCATCGAGCTTCTATATATACTACATCTCTCTCTCTCTTTCTCGTTGCCACCTCCTTCGCCGCGCTCATCGCAATCACCCAAGGTCCTTATGTATGCTCTCTCTCTCTCTTTCCTCACAGGGTCCTTTCCCACTTTACACACACGCTGGTATAGCTAGCAGCTCGTCTCCGGCCACGCGCGTATATTTACGCGTATGGGCGCGAATCTGGTGGCAGTCACACGACGAACCTCATCGCGAGAGTATAAGGCACTTTTTCAAATTGCGCAATACACCCAACGACGGGAGATACTCGTCTCTTGTATATATATATAGTCGTTGCATTATAGGGGAAAGATCAAAGTCGACTCTTTTCCGCGAGTCACTTCTGTCTCTACTACCTCACTTTTTGTTCCGTGTGTATATATATATAAGACAACCTGACTCGCTTGTATACCATTTTCGCTGGGATCGCGTATATAGACCTGTTATGCCAAAGAGGTTTGTGATACGTCACTTCTCGCTGCTGCTGATTTTCTTCGCGGAAAACTGAGGGGAACAATCGCCAGTGAAATCTTGACCGGTGCAGGCGACGGTCGCGGCAGACTCCGCGGGATAATTCCAGAGTGCGTTTTATATATATATATATATATAGGGAGAATGGGGCCGACAACTACGAGGTTGACGATGAGGCTGTTGGTGGGAATTCTCTTGATCTGCGCCGTCTACGCGGTACCAGTTGAGGATAAGGACTTGGGTGCGATAAGCGACAGGACGCTGTTCGTCAGAAGTCTGCCGGGTTATCCTGGACGCAGGAGCAATCTTTACGAGGTTTACATGGAACCTTATCTTTTTGTGAGCACACTTACACTTTTAATTATACTGATTCTTTTTTTTTCTTTTTTTTTTCAATTTTTTTTTTTGTATATCTCTTGTGGGTATACCGAAAAGTATAAAAATCCAATACGATGAGGACGATATTATAGGTAAAGATTCGTACATTTTTTATGCTTTTTGACACAAAACAACGTAGACGTAGCCGTATATCGATTCTTTATAATTGTTTTTTTTTTCAAATAATGCACAATCAGCACTACGTAGTTTGTAGCTTTTATGTGTTTTTATAAGTATTAAGTCTAAATATTTTTTATTGTGATGATAATTTTTACTCTTTACAGATATTCGGATTGCGGAGAAAATATACAATACAATTAGTATCAGATTTTTACTTCATCGTAGACGGATTTGAATTATTTTTATCAATAGATTTTAAGGATATTATTTTTTTTTTGTTTTAAGAATATTTTTTTGAATAGTAGTCCCATAGGTACGCTATACAAATTAAACCGTGCAAATTTGTGACAACTTGGATATATTTGAGTATATACTTTTCAATAGTACATAATTTTTTTTTAAATTGCAATAGCTTTGGGTAATAGCTACTATGGTTATTTTTAATATAACGTTTTAGTTTTATAAACAAAGTGTGACAAATTAGAAATGGAATGTTATTTTCGTTAATATAGTTTCGTCATAGATATTTTTATACTTATTCCTTAGTCAAATAAGAGCAAATTTAAGTCAGAGTCGCATATTAAATTATGCCAGCCTTTGACGTAGACTATCATAAAAAATGATTCATGTGGCGTTTGTTTACTTTTTCTCAAAATTCCGATTCCTACTCGGACGTTTTTACGTTAAATTGTAAAATTGTAGATTTATGTTATTCTTCGTCGACCTATCATCTCTTTCAAAAAACCGGACCCTTAATATCTGGCCCCTAAATTAGTCGTATGGACCATATGTACTGTTTCCAGTTATAACAAAAGAATTCCATTCGTAAAAAAGTGTCCGGCTAGCTTTTCTGACGTCGATTTTAAACAAGCTTTTGTTCCAATTTCGTAACTTTTCTATCAATCAAGTGGGAAGGGTAGATTTTACTGTTAATTAAACGTTAATTGTACTTTGAATAATGGTGTAAATTTTAAAAGTCTATCGTTTCGTTACAAAAAACTTTGCATTTTTGCGTTGTGTATAAACTATTAAGAAATGCTTTCTTAGTCAATTCCAGACAATGAAGATTCTTTGTCAGAATTTTCTGTTAGGTCAAAGCGTCATCGCCCGATCGTCATAACGACACTTTTTACTGACCATATAAGATTTATGTTCATTGTTGCACCTGTTTTTCACTGCAGGTTACTCGGTAAATAGTCACGCTAAACCTTACATATCGAACTATTACAACAGTTTTAGTAATAAAGTTCTTCGAGAATTTATGCTGAGTTGAAAGCGAGGCATTTCTTTGTAAGAACGTTTTACCTCCTTTTTCACTTATGTAAAATTTTCTGTCTTATTTACACAAAACACTGCCTATTGGAAATAACATACTGTGATAATTTTAAATAAAGATAATACGTTAATCAAATAACATTTAAATTATTTTCTTATGAGAAGCTTTTCACATGGAAACTGTATTTCCATTGTTTCTATAAGACATATTCTTATAGTAATGTGTATACGATGCAAACATTCTCATGAGATAAAATGAAAACTTACTATTATACACATGGACAAAGACATTCATTATACTTTCATTAGTTATATCCAAGATTAACGATTTATTTACTTAAATTTTTTCAACCGCTGATTCGTATCAAAATCGAAAATTCATAAAAACGTCAAACGTCAAAGAATTTGTGGATGAATTTTGAATTAATTTGTCTTGCGTAGGCATATCAGTGATAATAAATCATGAATGTTAACGTAGAAGCTAATACTATCAAATGTAAATTTTGATTACGTAATCAAAATTCTAGTTTTTTCGCTTTACTGTTCTGATTCATGACTACGAAAAATGCGCACAGGGAATATAGCAAGATTTTCCAGTTATTAAATTATTTTAAATATTGCGCATCAATCGAATATTAGTAAGTGATAAAAAGAAAATATTTTATACAAATTATTTTGATGCAGACATTATACTTATTTTAGATTTTGTAAAAACGATATTTTTTCAATCCATTTAACATAATTACTTTAATCATTTAGCATAGTTTTTATGAATTAAATTATTTTAAAACTATTTTCCTATTTTTATACCTTGAACATGTTGAGCCGCTATAATCTGATAAGATCTCGTATGCCTAGATTTTTTTATAGAGAGTTGAAAAAGACTGTTACAATCAATTATTTTACTTTTATTTCTTAACGAATTTAGTGTACAAGGATTTTCTTACTCCCACGTTCGGTGTAATGGAACTTAGCATTTTAAGGAATCAAACATTAATCTAGTGATTATTATGCTTATGCTTTACTCTATTCTGGTTTGCATTTTAGAATAGTATATTATTCGAAGAATTAATAGCGGTTTCAAGTATTGCTTATACTATAAATAAATAAAAATTATAGTGACGAGTATAAATGATAATCCCCTGTTGAATTAAAATGAAACAGCAGAATTTATAATTAAACATAAGATCAACATTTTATAGGCTATAGGTCTTAAGGCAACGGTGGAACTAAAAGCTCTCGGCGAGGATGGAAATCCTGCCGAAGGTCCCCGAGGTATACTCACATTGGAGCAAGTACCAAACGGAGTTCGAATTTACGGAACGATCTCGGGATTGAGTAAAGGTCTTCACGGCTTCCATGTCCATGAGAAAGGTGATTTAAGCAAAGGCTGCGGCTCTGCAGGACCTCACTTCAATCCCTATTTGGTGAGCAGCTTACTTTAATTAGATTGGCTTTTAACGCGATATTCAAATTCATATACAGTTCAATTAATGAGTCGTAGTAATATTTTTTGAGGACGAACCCTCAAATTATCCATTTTATAATATATAGTAAAGAGATATCCAATTATAATATCTTGAACTCCAAATCAGCGCGCGCTCAAATCTCGATGAAAATCAAGTCTGTAAAATTAAGCAAAAAGTGCCGGATACTCTCCATTTAATGCGTGTAGTTTATAATACACGCTTGTATTAGCATCAGTGCGGGGCAAACGTCGCGATAATAAAATCCCAATAAATAGGATTTGATCGAGCAGCCGCGCACAAACCTCAATTAGCCGTAATTAGCGTGCGCCATATGAAATCAGTCATAAAATCCAAAGCTAGTACTATAATGAGTCTTGGCTAAAGCTATAATAATATTATTCCTATGTGTGTGTGTGTGTGTGTGTGCGTAGGTTAATCACGGAGCGCCGAATGACCCGTTGCGCCACGTGGGCGATCTCGGCAACATAGAGGCAGGCGAGGACGGCGTGGCTCAAATAGACGGTGTAGATCATTACCTTACGCTTACGGGTGTAAGGGGGGCGATCGGCCGTGCCATTGTCGTGCACGAGAAGCAGGACGACCTCGGCCGCGGCGGCACCGAGGAGAGCGCCAAAACTGGAACTGCAGGTGCTAGACTCGCCTGTGGCGTCGTTGGTTTCATCTGAGGGAGAACTTCTGCCTCTTTCTTTTTTTTCCATCCCACTTATAATACGCACACCGGTCAATTATCTTCCTTGCACTGCCGAATATTATATATATATATATATATATATATGTTCTTTTTTGTACATTTTATATAGAAAGGTAAACACGCGCAATGAGTCATCGCGCGAGACGTCGTATGTAAAGGTGAATTGCCAGTGTATTCGCCAGTGATTTGTTCAAGTTTTATTTATAGCGCGTTTGTATACTTCCTCGTCGATCATCAGAGAGAAATTCATTTCTAATTTATCATTTTATACTGGCTCTTAAGATATTTTTTTTTATTATACATAGCTTTACGATGTTTTTATATAGTTAGACATTTTTAATGTATTCTGTACGTATATTTACTTGTAGATTTTACATTGAATAAGAAGATATAATAAATTATAACAAGGTATACACCGAGTTTGCTTCGATATTCACCCCGTTTTTTATTTCAGTATATTAACAGCTTATCAGATCTTCTCTCCGGAAGACTATGCATTGTACCGTATATCCATAACTCCGTCAGAGCAATAATTAATGAAATGGAGCTTTGCGTGTCGCGTATATATGCCGCAAAAAGATCGTTTGGTCAAATTCAGTATGTACATTCAGTTAGTTTGCTATTCGACGTGATATAGTCAACGCTTGTTATTTATTTCCTTTTGAGAAATCAATAAACAGAGATGAGCGACTAAGCCGGTGGTGAAACATACCTCATTTAAAATCCTGCGCAATTTTTGCTCATCCGAAGCTTGTGTGCAAATGCGTATGTATACACATACATACGTACTCGCATGCCGATATATGTTTAAGTAGGTTTTCCAGAGCTTTTTAGTATACGCAGTTCATTAACTTTTTACGTGGACAAACAATCAACATCGCTGGTGATAAATCGATATTCCGCGGTGAACCAGCTGTGCGTGAGTGTATACATTATGTTGCTCACTCACGCGACTACTTAGTCGATTTAATTTTCTTCGTACTCTCGAATTACTTTCCGACTTTTTCGCCACATTCCATTTAATCCTTGAATGGTTATTCATCCCATAACGTTACTTACATATTCTTTAAATCTGACAAAGTGAAACGTCACTCTGTAGACAACGTCTAAATCAAACTGATACTCACTTTCAAGGATATATAGTCATTTTTTTCAAAGTGATTGTCATTTTCTCAGACTTACAGACTATACATTTTTAAACATTTTTTTTCATCCTATGCCTGTCATTCCTTCAAATCAAGCGTCAAAAAAATAGCCGTTAATCGCTGGTGTATGGGAATTTTTAAGCGATGTTCAAAAGTTTTTAATCCACTAAATTTTCATAAAAGACACATACAATTATGTACAGAAGCGTTTTGGGAGACAAAAAACTGAAAACATTGACAGATTTTATTTGATACTGTAACGCTGTGATAAAAAGTTGAAAAAAATATTTTAAGAAATCGTTTAAAAACTTTTACTACTGATAAAACGTTTATGTAAAAGTATACGATTCTTCGTATACTTTTACATAAACGTTTTATCAGTACTAAAAGTTTTTAAACGGTTTCTTAAAATATGTTTTTCAACTTTTTATTACAGCGTTACTTTTAAAATACAAATTTAAAATTTTAATATAGAGTTTAATTAATGTACACGCAAAGTTTTTTTTCTCGTCTACTGCCCATGAAATGGCATTAACGAAGCGTTTCTAAAGCGACTATATAAAAAGAATGAAATCACTGCGATAAAGCAATATTTCGATGCGTACTGTATGTCATGCTTAATACATATAGCTATTTACTCTTATACACAAATTAAAATGCGTGACTTTCGAGGAAATAAATAAAAAAAAAACAATTAAAGAACTTTCGAGGAAGGTTTTTTATTTTTAAAAAATAGGTAAACAATTGATATTATACTGTTTTTTATTTTTGTATATATGATATATAATTTACACGAATGATTCAATGACCACTTTTCCGAGAAAACTACTTCTTCAAACTTCAAAATTTAGATCCAAAAAAAAAATTAAAAAAAAATGGAAAAATTTCGTCCCGTAAACGAAATAAAAAATCAAGCTCCGTGCGCCGCTCCATCGAAAACCAAGAAGCCGATCTAATCGCCTCCAGTTCAATATATGTACCAATCATCGTCCTCGTCGTCGCTGTAGCTAAACGAGGATCGTCTACTCTGCAGACAGATGAGCTGCTGACCACCGGCCGAGTTTCCACTGGCCGATCTCAGTGCAGCGGCACTGCCACGACTCTCGAGTGCGCCGCACATCTCAAGCAGTGCTATCCTCATCTTGTGTATTACCTCGGGTGGCGATCTACGTCTGCCGCAAGGTGCTTCCGGTCGATAGAGGAATGGCTCACGGTGACCGGTCCCCGCGTCGTACGGCATATACGGTCCTAGATGTACTGCGGACATTCAACCCGCTATTATAAATAACGATTGCAAAGCCCCGCCGGTGACTCTCTCTCTCTCTCTCTCTCTCTCTCTCTCTCTCTCTCTCTCTCGCCGTTATATTATATGGGGTGGGAGCGTTAGTGAGATCTAGAGCATCGATGAGAGAGAAAAAAAACGGTCAGGCTTGTATGTATAACTGCGGCGGATCGATTGCCGGGCGCGACTCGAGCTTTCGATGTAGCGCGGATATATATACGAAAAGAAATGGTAGTTTCGTTGAGGTGTGAAAATGAACGAGGGTATATGTAATGTTGAGTTTATATATATATATACATATTTTTTCTTTTGTTTATATGGCAATGAGTTGTTAGGTCCGTGCCGTGTGTAAGGTATAGGCCGTTGTTACGATATTGTGACTAACAGAGAATAAGTTATGCACGTGCGAGTTTCAATTGTTGTGAGTTTCGGTTGTAGAGTCGATTACTAACACTAGCAATGTTGCGAAAAAAATTACAAAAATAACAATGGTTTCAATAGAGTACAATAAAAAAAAAAATAAAAAAGTTTACTTATAGATTTCGTTAGTTGCGATCAGTGCTTTGATTAATGATTCACTTATTTATAAAATTATTGGGTATATTATAAAGGTCGCACTTCGAGGAACAGCCACTCAATAATCATTAAAATGGTGACCTGTCAAATTGTTGGGAATGTATAATGAAACTTGTCGGAAAATAAGTGAGAACAACTTGTATTGAATATATGGGATATGCACTGGATACTAGCGTGTGAAAAAGTGAGTTTATCCGCGCGATCGAAAAATTTTGAAAGCTTATTTCATGGTATAGAAATCGATATAATAGACGTGTAATGTTAATATTGCATGCCTTTAATACAATCCTGTGTGTTTTTATATACTGTATTTATATAAAAAAAAAAAAAAAAACTAATGACATAGAATTAAGTGAAAATTAACCTTTTACAATAAAGTATATTTATAGAAATTATTTATACTGTGACTACATTGTATTCATGCTTACGTTGAAAATATATAACAAATCTTATACACATAAGTTTTAATATACCGATATTGTTCTTAAAGGTACTACCATAACCATATAACTGTATTAAAAAGCATACAATGGTAGTAAATAAATTAAATATTTGTATTTAATGTATTAAGAAGCAGGACCAAGGAAAATCATCGAATCTTTTCGTCGGTCGTTATTATTATTTACTTATTTCACCTGGAGCATCGTCGTTAGCATTCTCCAAGATGTTTAGGATTCCAGCCAAGTCCCCGTTGACGCTCGAGTCCGATCTTCCGCATCTTGCAAAGAAAACGCAGCAGTTAGAGACCGCCTGTCTTGTACGTCTCCACATAATAAGTTACGAACATCTTGATTTTACTTTCTTCGTATTCGAGGGGAATTAAATGTGTTTAGTTAGGGTTTACATGTTACTGAAATTTTAAATTTTAAAAGGGGGTTGCCGAAAAAAATTAACAAATTAGGTTAAGTTAAATTTAGTGCCGAATGAATTTGGCCATTATTATCACTATTCTTGGCTAAGTTCACGGGCTCGGACTTTTATTTAAATCACGATGCAATCGTTCGATCGCGAGCTTTCCGTATATATTGAATTCGAAAGAAATTTAGAAGCGATCGGGGCGTAATCTCAGGAGCGAAGATATTTTCTCGATCATTATTTATTAATTGTCCTCCGATCGGGAGGAAAGATTACCGGTTGCGCATTATTGTCGGTGAGTCTCGACCAAAGGAAAACACCGTGATTATACCGTAAGTATGCGCACCGTTAGATCGCTAAATCGAATTGCGAAATAAACGATTTTCTCTCTCTCTCTCTAGTCTCTCCTGCTACTTAATCTTCGGATATAAAAACTAGTATACAAATTAAGTGTGCAGCACATGTAAAGGAATTATATATAACGCTATTTTAGAGTAATGCTACCGGCAATTTAGTTCTGTAAGTATACGCATTGTTATATAACATGATAACGTAAAACTGTGTATTAGTGTTTTAGCGTAGAATCGCATTTTGCATTTTATTTAATTTCCAAAGTATATGTATCACGGAGAAAGATATATAAAATAAAAAATTGGATAGACTTTTGTCAGACACGAGGATTCGATTCAATTTAATTTCTTAAAATTTAAGGGTAGTTAGTAAAAAGTTTTTCGTTATTCCAACGCGAGAATAGAGGCACTTAATTATTATATACATGACTTATATATGTAACACCTAGCCATTTATAGCACTCTTAGAAGGAAAAAGGTGTAATTAATATCAATAACTAGAGCATTTTATATCGCTATTATTTTTATTGCCGCAATGAACATAGTGCTAAGGATTGGGATATACCTTTAAAATGAATCTTTAGTTAAATTTCTAAGCTCGTATGTACATAAATATTGAAAATTATGTTTATAAAATCTTGAAACTATTAATATTAGAGTTGTTTTCGTTGTATTCAAACATTTGAAAAAATCTTTTTAAATCCTTCATGTCAAGTATAGGCCAATTCATTCTCTTTGTAAGTAAACACGACGATCCACTATAATTTGGCAATCAACTTTTTATACCATAGCTCTGTCGAAAATAATAGCTATTTCCACTATAGCAAGATGGGTATTTTGATTATGATGATCAATCGAAAATACATTTAGAAGTCTTCTTCAATCACTCTGACATATCATGTATATGCTGCTTGAACATAATACTGTTGGCAAATTTATTAAGCCAATGTATTAGCCTTTTTCGACATTATGCCTCTTTGAGTTTGTAATGGTTTTCATAAAGACAATTTAAATCATAAACATATACATATTAATTTATATTATCTCCGAATCTTCTCTTATGTAGCAATATGAAATGACTGTTAAAGATTTTTTCACATACTTTTATTAGCATAACTGAATTAGGTAGGTTGCGCTGCGTGGCACCATTCAAATTTTCAAATGTATAAGGAAGTATATATATGCAATTAGCAAAATGAACGCAGCATTTTTTAACAAGGTTTATTATTGGCAGGCTACAAACGACTGCCGTAAATTTTCCATCGGATTTTCAATTTTAGTAATTGTATTCTCTGTATATAATAGGTGAACATTGCTTTAACCGCCTATTAATTTATTAATGATTTTATGCGCATTACAAGAACCATTGTTTGGAAACGAAAATCTCTCTGAAATTTTTCTTACATTGCATAGTATAATATTCTGCTACCTGTAAAGTAAATATTTTGTATCTAAGTATAAGTATTAGATATAAAAAAAAAAAGAAATATAAACTCTTGGAATATTGTCAAAATTATCCAACACGTCCTTCAATCATATTATCGCGTATAAGGCAGCATGAGCTGGAACTTCCTTCTCCGATCCACATCGTAAGTTTCATAAATTGACACCATCACTTGCACATTTATACAGATATTTTTTTTATGTACAATACATATCTCTCAATCCGTCAAAGAGAATTGAAAATGTATTAATAGATTCTAATGACTGTTCTAACTTCTCTTCATTCGTGCATAATATGTATTTTGTTTTACTCAAATAAATTTTGTTTCTTTCAAATTTCAATAACTTAAGCTAATTGAAATACTTGTTTATAAAAAAATTAACGAATTTTTCATTTTAGAAAAATAATATAATATAATTTAGAATAAAAAGCACAATATTAATAATGTATAACGATAGAAAACTTTTTGCCAATTTTTGCGATTTCGCTATAAACACCGGTCAAAGTCAAACCAACGAATATAGACGCTTATAGAAGGCTCTTTCCTATGGGCGACAGGGGATCAAAAGTTTTAGTTCCGAATTGGCCGCGAGATAGCGCCACGCGATACTTCCTGTGTTATTACTCGCGCTGTCTCTCTCGCACATTTCAACCTTTACGCGGTCGTGTGACTGGTTCGAATCTCGACTACGTCAACTTTTTTTTCGTATTCCTAGTATTATAATTATTATTTTAATTGTTTCTAAGCACTTTCATCATACACTAATAATTTATCCACTGGATGTTACAAATAAAGGTGCAAGTCCTACATAGTTTGATTCGTAACGATCGACGAAATAAAAGAGTAAGTTTCCGCATCAATGAATGTGATTAAATAATCACAAGTATATCTGTTAAATCCAATAATAGAAGTAAATTGACTATATTAAATAAGTTGAAACCATCTAAATATTTTTACACAAGTAATCCAGCTGATAAAAGACATCAAAATTGTAATGTATAAAGTGTAATTTAATGCAACTAAGCATTAAACGCAAATAAATAAACACCGCAAATTTAGAATCTGAAATCATGCTGTTTGTTTATTAATTGTTAATTATTTATTTTTGTATATAAGTAAAAAGAAATAAGTAAAATAATTCTATGTAATTAAAACAAATGAAATAGAATAACAATAAGAAAATGTATATTAATTTTAAAATAAACTGAAATTAGTAACAGTAAATAAAAATAAATTGTTGCAGTATAAATAACTGGGAATTAACTTATTACAATAAAATTAATAATATATCAAACAATAATTTTATTTGAAACATGAACATTAAATTAACCAATATATTGATTTTTAGTAATTTTTTGAATTTCATGTGTATTATTTTACTTAGTCGAGACTTAATTTTTATAATTTTAAATTAGGCTTCGCACTCCCAAATTGATTTTTTAAAATTAATTTGTATGTTTAGTGTTTAGTAGGTATCCGGATTAGGTACTGATTTCCATTCTTTAAATATAATCTATTCACATTATTTATAGCAAAG
>UELV01001006.1:0-19344 GCA_900490015.1 Megastigmus stigmatizans
TATATATATATAGTTTTTTAATATAAGGTGGTACCTACAATGGATATTTCTGTTATTAAACTTGCAGTGTTTATTTAAACTTCAAAATAATTCTAAGCTGTTATAATCTACAATTGCAACTGACAAGCCTAAATATAATTCTTGCAATAAGTGAATACTTTCCACTGCTCAGTGAGCTTTTAGGTAACTCCAGAATATAGCTTCCCAGAGAATTACAATTTTTTGCGCAACTTTTCATCATGAATCCAATACAATTCACTTTGCGTTAATTAATATGTAATATTTATTTTTCAAAGTAGTTTCACTTACAAATATCAACTTGATAATTGAGTATAACGAGAACTAATTTGGTGCTAAAGATAATGTCCCAATTTCTACTGTTTGTGTTTTTCACATCGTTGCAAATATTAAATTGATTTCTAAGCTAGCACAAAATTCGTGGAAATTATCGAATCAATTAAATACTATTTTCTATCCAATATTTATAACAGTAATAAAATATTACCTGGCCAGAAAAAGGCATATTCACCTTAGTTCCAATTAATCGCATATTTTTGTAAGTATTTGAAAAGTTCAGGAATCTAATATAATTGGTTATGAGAACACAGAAATTCAATAATTTTGTTCTATTCGCCACGAACTTGAACCTTTAGCAACATACTTAAGATTATGAAATCTATTAACATTTTTTCACCTACATTTACGTAATATTTTTTTCAAAAGTAAAAAGTTATAATATATTATTCATAGACAGAAAGTATTAGCTTCCTAAAATTTCGAAGTTTCTT
The DNA here is from genome assembly GCA_900490015.1 of Megastigmus stigmatizans. Classification (NCBI taxonomy): domain Eukaryota; kingdom Metazoa; phylum Arthropoda; class Insecta; order Hymenoptera; family Megastigmidae; genus Megastigmus; species Megastigmus stigmatizans. The sequence goes on from UELV01001006.1 coordinate 789, forward strand.
ACATCTTAAAATAATTATATTATACCAAATACGTTTTTGTATGATTGTTATACTTACTAAATTATTTTTTTGGCTATAATATTCAAAAGAAAATATTCATCAATATAAACGTAATATGTATTCATGTAGTTATTGGATAGGTTTCGATAGTAAATCATAACAAGATATTTGCAGAGTATATCATTAATTTATTAATATTTACAGGTACATAATGGTACAGATATACCTAGCGGCATGAGCAAATGGAGGAACAAACAAGAACGCTGTGTCCTTTATTTAATAATCTTTTTTTTTCGTTATCTCACAAAACATCTGTGACATTTTTTCTTCCATTTATTCTTTTGCTTCTCGACGATTTCGTTTTTTTTCTTTTTTTTTTATATATTTACATTTTACAGGCTCTGACCCACTTTTCTTCATCGCTAAAACGCTTGTTCCGCGTGCAGCACAGAAGTTCGCTGATATCGACTACAAGAAAATCACTGTGTACTTCGATTTCTCGCTCTCAATCTATCTCTCACTCATTGTCTCCCTCTCAGACACGTGTGTGTATGTATGTGCATGTATTTTACTTTTTTTTGTAATGCATATCACGAAAAAACGCATTGTTAAACGCAGTTTGTTTTATTTATTTTTTTATATTTTTCATCGAAGGCGCAGTTTTGTCAAGGACCGCCGTCAGAAGACTGCGTACCTTATTCCCTTACTTTATTGCACTTTTATAGATTTTAATTCACAATATCTTTCAAAAGTACATTATTTCTGAACCAATAAACGTTATTTCCAGCAAAAAGTCCTTCTTTTTTTCTTAATTTTGTGGATTAAAATATTAATAAAATCAAATATAAAATTTTTTATCAAAAAATAATAATAGACCATTTGCACTGAAAAAATAATTTACTTGAAAATAAATATAGTTATTTGTCTGTAAAAATTGAAAATTACGTAAGATTTCTCTTAATAATAAATAAAATCAAGACAAAAAGGTACCTGCGTATCTATAAAACATAGCCTTTTTACTGGAATCGGTTTATTACTATTACAACATAACAGCTATTCACTTTCTTAACTGCTGTCGAACGAACGAGATCTAGTAAATGCCATATCGACGAAAAAATCTCATCGTCTTGTAAATATTTTAAAAACATGCGCAAGTCAAATAATTAAAACAAAAAATATATATATTCTTGTTCTTTTAAATAGTATAAATTATTAGTTTACTGAACACCCTTTTAAATGTTCGGCAAGTTTTTCTACTGTAGCTATGGATCTTTCTATCAAAATATCTGACGACGGCCCATTAACGAGCCGGAAAAATGCGCACAAATTGCAATTGAATTAAATTTTCGGAAAGTCGTCCGCTTATCAAGGAATTTAAATCTGAATGAAAAGTATTGCAGCCTTTGAAATTTGTAACGTACGTTATTTATTATATGACGAATTGGTTGTGATGAAAATTACACTTAAATAACGAGCATGCATTATGAAAAATTACCATGTATCTTAATCCATTTTTTTCGTATATTTTTTAATAATTTTTTGTCTAATAAAAATTATGAAACCTGATTAGCCCTTTGGATGTCACACCTATTATATGGCAGTAAGAAATGGATTTTAAATGAAACCTACAATATTACAAAATCAAAATAATTCAATCGCAACATAACTAACATTGCACAACATCACTTATTTATATTTCACGCGGCTATAAGAAAAATTAAAGTTTTCTATCAAATGATAATATAACATTACTTTTAGATGTGACATTTAAAAGGTTAACTAGGAAGATTAAGTCTACTGTGCTAAAGTACCTTTTATTTATTTTTTTTTTTCGTATTTGTTATTCATCTTTCGCATTTTACAGAATTTTACAGCTGCAGTGAACAAACGCAATCGAAACTGACTGCGCAGTTTCTCATCGAGTGCAACGTTGTCTTCGCACATTACAACATTTACGTTTACAAGTGTTTCGTATAAATACATATTAATTAAAAAAAGAAGATTAAAAATATAGAAAGAATAAACGTATCAGCGCACGTTCGCAAGTGAAGAAAAGAAAAAAGGCAATTACAAAGTAGAAGAAGAAAGATAAAGACGAATAAAATTATAATAGTAGAGGTAATATAAATAAAAACTAGTTCATCCAGTTGGCATTTCGCTTCGACGAAGATGCTTCCTACTGGCATTTCAATTTACTAAATGAATTATTCGTATTATAGTTAAAAATTCACTATTAAAACTTTCTGTTTTAAACGCATTTTTTTTCTTTCATCGATGATTCATTCACTTTTCATCTTTGCGATAGAATCTATACAATGAATGAAATGAACACTCGACGAAAATCGCGCAATCTCCCCTACTTCAACTCTTCCTCGTAAATTTTCTCTCTTTTTTTTTTACTGCATGTTTATGAAAATAAATCTCGAGAGACATCAATACCGGCAACGAGGAAGAGCGAAGACGAACAATTATTCGGAGATTTGGATCGATTTTATTTATTTATCTTTTTAAATAGTTATTAACTTTTTTAAATTTTATAATAAGGTAGTCGAGTTGTCCTCTTGACTTGTTTCTCTATTTATGTATTGTATTTATATACGATTATTTCGGCGCAATTATCAACGGAAAACGAAGCTATTCTTTGTTTTCTGCTTTTGTGTTTCTTCTGTCGAGATTCGCAAAAGTAAAAAGTCATCGCCTCTTCTGTATGAGTGTGTTATGTATGTAATAAATGTTTGTTTTAATTGCCTAGACTTTTTAACGCTTACACGTTATCACACACGTCGTATATTTATTTTTACTTTTTTCGTTCTTTGAATGCACCGATGTCATGCAGCGTAACAAATTTAAGAGATTTTGGTAATATATCTTTTTGCATAAGTATTAATATAAGTATTTTTGTTGTTTTGTTTATATGTAAAAATTTTATTTTACGTACATATTTTCATGGAAAAATTGTTTTAGAATTACGAATAATTCTATTGTGTAGTTTAGTTAATTTCTTTACCTGTTTCGTAAATTGCAAAAAACGGGATCTATTTAGCCATTACTTATATATAATTCATTATATACAGTTTAAAATATTTTTACTCATTGATACTTGCTGTGATTAGTGAAAAAATGTAATTCAATCACAATATATTAGTTTATTTTCTTTCATTCTATTCGTAACACTCGAAGTAGTATTTCTTAGTTTATTTATTATTTTTTTCGAGGTGTGAATTCGTCTTACGTTGTGTAAAGTTCTATTTACAGTGCTTGGATTTCTTTTTTATGATTACCTATAAATATAACAATTCGGTCGCCTCTTTAAGCAGAAAAAGAAGTGATAATGTAACAAAAATATAATAAAAAAGTGTATTTTACTCGTATAGGCCTCTACAAAAATAAGAACAACTATTGAATAAAAGGAAAATCTTACATTAAATTTGTAAATTATAACAAAAATTCTTTTTTCTGAACAAGCTTCGATGTTCACTAATAGATAGTCGAAAAGCAAACTTTATTCTTTTGTCTCATAAACAATATCTGTTTTTTTTTTTATTTTTAGGCAGAAAAACAATGATCTATTTTAAAAATCTATACCATCAATACTATATACCGAATTTTAACACAATCATACACTTATGATAAAAAGTAAGTATATTAATATTACTTATTTAGAAAAACATGAATTGCCCTTGAGAATGCAAACACGAGTTATCCTTTTTTTCTATCTAATATTTAGTTTCATTAAGATTTGTGATAGTCATTTGCAGTCAGTCAAAAAGTTAGACATAATAATTCTAGGAACGGCAAAGAAAAATGCTGCACGTGGGTATTATTTAAAACGTCAGGCTTCGCATTCCATGGATGATAATCAGTTCATAAGTTAAATGACAATCATGTTTGTTTATATACATACCACTCTATATTTATACAAACAAACAAATCTATGTACATAAAAGTAAAAGATATTATGATTTTCATCTTTTTTTTTAGTTTTTAATTTACTGATAAAGTAATTCGTGTGTATTGTTATACCTATATGAAACCACTTTATACATAAAGTTGAATTTAAACAAAACTGATAGATTTTTACGGATTTTGGCGGTAACGTGTACAGACAGCTTGTCTTCGGAAAATCAAAATAGTTATATCTTTTGCACGCACCTTGAAACAAGGAAAGAAAATAGCAATTCAAAATAAGGAAATTGATAATGAATATAATCGAGCTACAAACTTTGAAAAAAAAACCATCTCTTTTTATTCGACAAAACTCTCATATAGTATTAAACTCTTTCGTTCTCTCTCCTCCGTGGTTAGCATCATCCTGTACACACTAACGTATCGATAAGCAACAGCGAGAAGAAAAAACTTGCACCTAAAACTTAATGACTTTAATCTATTTTTCGTTCTTTCATATGTCTCGGTTCTCATGTCTCCCTGGTTTTCACCGACATTTTTTACTTATCTTTTTTAAATTACACAACATGAGCATCGTATTTTCACACATCGAAAATATCGCTGCTATATCAACATAAGGCAAAACTCGTTCCCTCTTTCTCTTTCACAAAATCTTTCTCACTCTACTCTAGAAGACGTAAAGGAATGCGCCCGCAAAATATATATCGCTCATTTTTTTATGTATATAAGTTTTATCTGTTTTTTTTCTTTATCGTTTTATACTCCTACTATAGAACAAACAATAGAGACGAAGCTGGCAGGACAGATGCAACAACACTTGCTTGTTTGGGTGAGTCTTTGGGGCTTGCTGGAGCGAATAATTTTGCGGATATGCTCCAGATGCATTGACCGCACGTGTGATTGAAGACTAATCGTAAATGTGTGTATTTTACAATGTTACAATAACGTTACTTGTTCGTTATCTCTCAATCTCTGTCTCTCACTTTCTGTTTTTGCTCTGTTTCTCGTCGACGTGTGAATATTCCGTTTCACGTGTACGTCATTCGATCACCCTAAAAAGATATTTTCCTATTTTAATTCCCTTCTTTTTTATGCATTTGTTTTGATTTCTATAGTTATTCAATTAATTTAATTGCTTATTTAATTGGTTATCAAAGATGGGCATTTTGTCTTTGATAAAAATTTATAATACAATAGTACTTAAAATATTTTAAATGTTGATTTACGTAAAAAATTAATTAATATTAGATTATGCAAAAACAGTATTTGTTAAAATAAATAGATAACAGTTTGCAAAATTTGTTAAGAATAACATACAATATCTAGAAATATATTTCTGTAATATATTTAAGGTCTGATATTTCATTAGAGACATTATTGTTTGTTGTGCCAATCTTTGATATTTTTTACATGCATAGTCTCCGACACATGAAGCAATTAGCAAAGTCTTTTATTTTCTATACTAACAAAAAACCTATTTTTACAAAAAAATCTATCATATCTGTAATTTTTTATAGTAATGTGACTAGATATTTTTGAAATTTAGAAATAAACGACTTTACTTTTCGTTACATTTGACATGACCATTTAATAAAGATGCATCAATTCAACATAAGATCTTATTTGATAAAAAAGCATTCATTTCTTATATGTAATACTAAAAATGATTTATCAAAAGGGTATTAATAATTCTTTTAGTGTATTTAATTAAATAAGATATTTTTAGAATCGATTCATCTCTTTTAAAACATATTTTAAAATTAAACATTGACAGAAGTTTGAATAGATGATCATTACAACACAGAGTTAACTACGAGAAATTTGTACTTATGCAGGATTAGGATTCATAAAAGACAGAAAATTGTATATTGATGACAAAATATTCTTGTGTAAATAAATGCAAAGGAAAATATAAAATATGGAGAAACTTAAAAGGAATCTCTTCGAGTGTTACGAAATGTTGTTGAAGGCTTTAATCGAAATAACAGAAATACACAATACACCAGAAACCAAGAGCCGTGAACAACTACTAGATGAAATACCAAAATTCATTTTTTAGTTACTGATTGTTTTTATATCTAAGCATCAGGTATTATCATAACAATGATTTATTTTTCGCGTTTCATTATTTAAATATTATAATGTCAATAATGTATTTGCTATGGAAGTAAATTTAATATCATTTAAAAATTCTAAAGTTTCATATAAAAAATGTAAAATTTTTCAATTTCACACATCTACCGAAGATTTTTTATAAAATAATTTAATGTTGCCATGTTTTCCCTTCTTTTGCTACTTGATCTGATAACCTACACAACAATCAAATAATTTGTATGACATTTCGCCATTTTAATGAAGATCACGGTTACATAATTCTTATGTTATTTATCACATTATTGCGAGAAATTTCAGTAGGTTGAAGAAATCCAAATAGTTTTGAGTTTAATTAAAGTCTGATCAACGTTCCAGAAAAAACAGCTATCACACCGAATCACTGCTAAATAAAACTGATGCATCAGTAATTGACTGATACATTATAAAGTTGAGGATGTTGTATTAATTTATATAAATTTTGAGTTATTTAATGTTAAATAAATACAAACACGCATATTAAGAAATTAGAACTTTTATTTATTAACAAATTAAATACTACAGGAATAAAAAATTGTTGAAAAAAATAAATATTGTATGTAACGTTTTTTAATACATTTTTTAAAATAATCATAATTGTACTAATTTTATTCGAACTATTCTGCAACCAAACAGTGATACTAAAGCATAAAGGTGTTTGTAAATTTTTTATACATATATTTATGACATACATTGCAATAAAAATAAGGAATTAATTAATAAATAATTTTTACCTATCCGACAATTTCATTAGTTTAACAAACTGTCTCTATTCTTAAAATTTTCTTTATTCCTTTACAAACTTGAATACCCCTATGATCTATTAACACCATTTAATGAAATAGGTCTCATTGCTTTTTCGGTTATTGTCATTTTAAGTGACTAATTAGTCTCCATGATTTAGAAAGTTTAAATAAAATTGCAAAACTCATTTAAGTAATATAACTTTAATTCAAATATTCTTAAAAAATAATCCTATTCTTAAATTTTCTGTTACAAAGTTAATACAAAACTTTAAAAAAGACTAAGAATTTAGATTACAATTTTCGCAAAACTTTTACAGCTTCTCAAAGTTAACAGTCAAAAATTGTATGTATAATAGTCATTGAATTAAATTTCCTAAGCTTATAACTATTAAAATAATAAAAAGGTAAATTAAAGTTAAGAAATTGCATAAAATAGTATACTAACAGACACTATCAGTCAATTACTACGACATGTTTTCCGTCGAGTAATTAGTTGTTTCCTAAGACCTCAAAAACAAAGGTCACAAAATCTTTATTTACAGCGAGCAAAATTCTCGAAGAAAATATAAAAAAAATAAATATGTCTGTTGTATGAATGACTATTTACAAAATTCTCTTTTTTCAACCCTGCGAGCATATCGATAAAAAAAAGCATAGACTGCGCCTCAACAACCTGTCGATCTATTTTTTTTAGAAGTAAACTATCGCGGACGAACCGTAGCTCGTGGGTATAAATGTCTTCGGAGTCCCTCGACGGCTTCACCCGAATCTGTTTTAACTTCTAGTCCTTCGTAAAATCGGTCCGGCTTGAACATACAAATAAATACTCGATTAAAAATTTAGCTCTGATCTAACGCCGCGAATTCGAGAAAGAAAGGTAGAGGTGAAAGAAAAGTGTCGTTTAGCTACATTTCTCTCTTCTTGCCTTTCTCAAATCAATCTTTTATCATCGTAATCTTCGAATCAACAAATTCATACACTGATTTCTCTATTTTAGGAGTATGTAAAAGGGACATCTTCGTTAACGACTGAGTAATACTAGATTATATAAAGGTTTATTTTTTTAGAACGACCAGAAAATGTCTGTAATCTAATGTGAACCTAAAATTCCAATGACTTCCTCTATTTTACTTGAACTAAAGCTTTACTGATACAATAGCTCAAAAATATCTCAATTTATATATGAAATGTTTAGATGACTTTTATCGTCACTGTATGAATTACAACGTTTTCGTCTTAATTTCTAAAAAAATCTAATAATTGATATAAAAATTGAATATTAATTGTTCAATGGTTAAAATTCTGTGACGATCTAAAGAAAATGTTCTGGATACACTTGCATTACTTATTCAATAACGAATTTGACTTTCACATTATATCTCCAAAGAAATTTCTACGATCACCAAAAGAATACTAGTCAACGTGCGGTAGGAGCAAATAGTATACAAGAGAGAAATAATAAAAAATAACGGAAGAAGCGGCACTCTACGTTTTTGATGCACAAAAATGCAAGGCAAAAAGAATTATTATACGTGTGTACATATGTATATAAATATGAGCAACGTGAAAGACGATTAAGGCCTACAACAATGCAATTTCAGATTTCAAGAGATCATGCAGGAAAACGATATCTTAAAATCTTGAAGAAAATCAATTTTTTCTAAGTACTACAATCATAAGTAAGATAAAGATCACTACGTATAGAAAAGTCGACGTGCAGGCACTACTTAGTAATTGGCATTAGAAAAGTATAGGCGTCGTTTATTTCATATTCATTCATTATTTTTATCAACTTTCAAAAAAATCCAGCCTATCATTTTCTTTAACTTATTAAGAACTAGAGTGTATTAAAAATAAAGTATAAATTACATATATTTTTTTTACAAAATTTTTATATTATTATCATATTTTTTTGCAACATAAACATCTTAGTGTCGCAGTTACAGCGGAAAACTTTACTTTCATATTTATTTATTCTTTATAAGGTGCGACGACTATAAATATATCTATATATGCATATAAATCTTTTTTTTCTCAGCAACATCTCAAGATAAACGCAAATTTAAGAGTAAGTTTCACGCAAATTGATTATGTTGATGAATTTAATTTTTTTATATTACACGAAATTAATAAAACTCCACAACCGATTTTCTAAGATTAACATGAATTAAAAATAGTGATTTGTACATAAGATAAAAGTCATTTATAAAAAGCATACTTAAAATTGGCACACGTATTCACACATACGAAATTCATACAATAAAAAAAAATGTAAGTCTTGTCTTGTAGAAGCTGTTCTTCAAGAAAGTTTAAAAAATAATTACTCGATCGTTCTCATCAGAAATGAGAAAGTCAGTTAAGGAATATGTATAATCTATGATAGTGAAAATCACAGTCGGCAAAGAAAATATCCTGAGCAAGTTTGCGTAGGACAAGTCAATTCAATAATTTTTCAATTCCTTTAAAGAAACTCAATCCATCTAAGCTATTACTAAAATATATTAGATTAACTTTAAGGTAACACTAAAAATCTACATTGAATTGTATATTAATATAGGTATTTGCTTATAAAATTAAACAATACCAAACGTCCTGCGTCTGACCTGAGTAACTGAAGTAAAACATAAAATTTAGATGTAATAATATTGCTAAAAAAAGTGTTTCATTATTTGATTGTAAATTGCAAATACAATTCAAATAGCAATGAAAAATAAATCTATAGTAGTAGCATGAAAGAATCAATTTTCTTATTATGTACAATTTTGCGTCTCTGTGAGTTTTTTTTTAATCATTTAAAATTGTTATACTTAAACAAATATAGCAATTTTTATTATTATCTTCTCTCCGCGAATTATTTAAATTATAGAATAACTGATACAACTGAAACATATTGCTCATGAGAATTATCCTTTATTGAAATACGTAATTAATTACCGCAAAACTAAGCATTCTTAAAAAAAAGTGTAATTAAAAAATGTGTTAAAATCATTATGGTTCTGAATCAATAAATTGAAATTGCACAATGAAGAAATAATGATGTGTTATGGCAGGCGATAACTTTCTAATGTTTTGCGCATTTCGACTCGAATTAATCATTACTCGCGCATTTATCTATTTCAAGTCAATTTCAAGGACTAGACAATCTCGACATCTTGATAACGCATGAATCTGTGAATTTTATTAACCATTCTTAGGTGACTTGGTCCCCTTAATGTCAACACTAGCATACTTAAGTTGTACAACTTCAATGTTTTTAGTAATTTTCAAACTATAATTTTCTATTAAGATGCATTATTTTTATGTATTAATTAAGGAGGCTTCGGCGTTTGGTGCCGTATCAAGTGAGGAGCACCGAGGGGGCACTGTTTAATAATTGCACGTATTAAAATCGTATTCAAGTAGAAAAGTACTCTCTAATTTTGAAAATGTGAAAGTCGTTAGCCTTATGTTTTTATGAAATTAATAGATTCCTCGGAATTGAAAGTAGTGTTATATTCTTTTGATTCGCGGAGACTCGTGATTTTGTTTCGGAGTAGGTATTGATCGATTTAATGATATAGTCCCATAAGATATGTAAAATGTGAATTCGGTAGCGATTTATCCAACAATGACATCGTTAAGTATAGTGTTTCTTTTTCGTAAATGAATCTGGTATAGTTTATTAATATTATCTTTATGTTTCAGAGTATTTTATGACTTTTCCCATGAACATCGAAATCTCCTTAATTTATTTATTTATATATTTATTTACATTTTTAGGCAATTTAGTATCTATCGCTAGATTTTTTCTTTTTCTTTTTTACAAACTCATACGCCAACAAAAATTTGCGTGACAACTTTTTCAATAGCAATCGGTTATCCATTTTGTTTTTATTTTTTATATCTAATATTTATATATAGAAATTCCCGAACGGCTAGTCTATTCAAAATCTATATACAAAAAAAATTAATTTTTCAAGATTTTAAGCTTATTTTGCACTACTACAAAGTACTATCAAGGTACAAAAAAAGATAACAGTCGCTCACAGGCACAAACAAACTAGACAACAAAAAGTCGCGTCGGTATTCTACAGCGTTCTAGAGTAACCGCAAAGTTGCAAAATAAAAAACCAAGAAAATAGAAAAAGGAAGTAATTCGTACAATAATACATCTACAACTAAGAGAGAGAGAGAGAGAGGCTAAGTTTGGAATACCTCGACTAACATTTTTCATTTTTATGGTATGCGGTATAATATAAAAAAGCGTCAATGTTCGTGTCAATTAATTAATTAATTTATTATATTATCAAATATATTTGCAGGTAATTTTACTACTCATGGTTCTAGTATCAAATTCTTTTTTCAAATAAATAGCAAAATAAAAAATACATCATGTTGTAAATAAATATTCCACCAAAGTATGAGATGATAAATCGAACTAACGACTAACAAAATATATTCTTTCTCTCTACCACATACCATCAAAAGCAAGAGCTAAACCAACTGCCCACGATAGCAAAAACACCCGCTTTCAACTCGAGCCTTGCAAAAAAGTACTACGAAAAAAACAATAAAGTCAAAATAAAATAAGTGTAGGACTTGGGCTCTCGCATATATAAAAATATAGCATATATGTCTTTATCTATGTATCAACATTTATGAAAACATAGATTATGCGCGAAAGTATCATCGGTTACAGCTGTTACTCGGGTGGGGGAGGAGGTGGTGGTGTGGAATTAGGGGGTGGACCATCGGGCAGTGGCGGTGGCGGAGGCTGAGTCAGTTTGCAACTCGGATCCTCCGGCATCTGGCTGCCCGGCAACGACGGTGGCGGTACACTCGTGTCCAGGTGACCATCCGCCGTCATCATCATCCCACCTGTAGAGTACATGGCTTCCGCGTACTGCTGCTGCTGCTGGTACTGGTAGAACAGTGCAGGATCGTAAACGCCAGCCGTGTACCCGACGGTGAAGACGGGCGGTTGCATCGCGGGAGGATAATTGTTATAGTACGGATGGGGAGGTGGACAGGGATGGCGCATAAAGGCTGGCGCTGGGGACGAGTGGCGCTGCTGTTGGTAACCGTGATAGCCGGGGTCGCGCATCTGTTGGGTCAGCGCGTACTGTTGATACGAATAGGGGGGAAGCCGGGGGTTCACCCCTCTTCCGCCTCCACGTACCTTGTTATTACTGTCTGAGTTATAAGAGTTGTTGTGGCGGCCATTTTGCCGCTCGTTCGGTCGGTGTTGCTGCTGTTTCTTGGCCGGCGGAGCTTCGGGTGGCGCGTGATCGCTCCCATCGATGCGACCGCGCTTCCTGCTGTTGTTAGTCTCTTGCTGTACCTGTAAGTCGCTGCTGCTCCTCGACAGGTTGTCAGTGCGTATCTTGATCTTCAGCGGTGCCTGCTGCTGGCTCGCGACCTGCTGGTGGTGCGGGTGCGAGTGCTGCTGCTGCTGTTGCTGATGCATCTGGCTTGTCTGGTGCGACGAGACCTCGGTACCCTTAAGGCGTTCCTTGGGTATCTTGATCTTCAAGCTACTGCTACTGGTGCTGGCTAAGGTGGCGCTTGTGGAGGACGTACCGATTGAGTCGGAACTGAGGTTAAGCTTATCCTTGGGTATGGTGATTTTTATAGGCACGTTCCCAAGTGCCATGGCGATGCTGCTCGGGCCGCCGCCCGCTTCAGTCTTGTTATCTTTCACTCTGTCGGATTTTTCACGGTGATGTTTGTCCTTGTCCTTATCCTTGTCTCTGTGCTTGTGCTTATGTTTGTCTTTCGACCTGTCCTTTTCTTTATGCTTATGCTTCTTCTCTTTTTTCTTCTTCTCGCTTTTGCTGCGATGTTCCGATTTCTTCTCCTCCGCGACGGCCAGCGCCGTCGCTCCAGCGGGCGGGGCTAAAGCCACAGACACAGACATAGATGGCATCGACGTGGGAGGAGGTATATCGACGGTGCACTGAATTGGCGGTGCGAAATCGTTCATGTTGATGGTGGAGGTCAACTGAGGCTCGGACTGTACCTGCTGTTGTTGGTGGTGTTGCTGAAGATGCAACTGTAACGACGATTTGTCCTCCTCGATAGAATGTTGCTGCTGTTGCTGCTGCTGCTGTTGTTCGTAGCCGGACACCTGCTGGAGCAATGAGGGCATGGGTGCGAGCGGCTCTTGCAGCAGAGCACTTATGCTCTGCGCTGACTTTAGAGGCGAGAAACTATCCTGTTTCATACCACCAAAGTCCGACACTTCGGAAGGCTCAGTCTTGATCATGGACTGATCATGGAACAACAGGAAATCGGTAAGTTTTGGTTCCTGCTTCATAAACATGTGATCCGTGGACATTTCATTACTGAGCAGCTCGTCCGGTAGCTCGGGCTTAACAAGGAAGTTCGACGGTTCTATCGTCGAGTATTCATGCTTAACTATACCGGTGTCCAGGCCATTGCTAAGCCCATGATGCTGAGACTGTTGCTTGTGGCGCTGGTCGGAGGTAGGCAAGGTCATTTGGTCAGTACTTTCAAATGGTTTGACGAGCTCTGGCGGGGGCTTCACGTCGACGAGTGGTCGCAATGGACCGAAGCCGGGCGCGAACCTGCGTGAATGTCCTTCTTGCAGCTGTTGTTGTTGCTGCTTCGTGTCCTGATCGAGGTTCACAGCCTCGACACTGCTCGTACCTCGCGACTGTGGTTTGTGCGAAGCGGCCGTCGTACTGTTCGAGAGCCTCTGCTGCTTCATGGTCGTCGATGCGTCGGGCGTCAGTTGCATGGCGTTTGGACTTGTAAAGGACGGCATGAGCTCCTGCTGCTTTGAGAACGCGGGGGAAGTCTTCTGTTTTTGCTTTTGTCTGCTTTGGGAATGCGATGAGATGGACTCCCTCGTATTCGTAAGCGTCTTCTCGGGACTGAAGAGCGATCGGTGCTTGACAGGCGGCGGGGGTGGCGTCTGTAACGACGAGTTCTCTTGCTCTGTGGCGTGGCTTCGTGGCTTCTTTTCCGACTTTACGTCGTCGATGTTGTTGAGCAGACCGTGGGACGATGAAGAGCTACCGTTCTTCACCGGCATCTGCATCTGATTGCTCTTGGACGAGGCGGAGAGCGACTTTTGAGAGATCTGCGACGCGGACACGGGCGCGTTAGGTGACTTTTCAACGGTGAAAGCTGTCTGACCGACGTTCAGCATTCTGGAATCAACCGATGGCAGAGCAGCGGATTGCGTCGAGTTGGCGCTTGGCACCGGCGGTTGCGATTGAGGCTTTTCCGGCTGATGGCCGTACTTGGACGGTTGATGTGACTGTTTGAGCATCATTGCCGCATATTCCTCTTGGATCAACTCGGCCCTTGGCTTTGGTGGAGGCAGTGGTTTTTCTATTAATTTTCGCACCTCTTCACTTTTCTGCTCGAGGATGTCTGGCTTCCTCGAGGACGACTTGGATGACGAGGTCGTGCTGGACGCTGGATCGGTGTACTTTGCATAAGGTTTTGTCTCCTTTTGCTGTGGTGGTTTGCTGTACCTTGGATCGTTCTGTCGGCCGTCATGCGACGAGGATTTATGTACATTGTTACTAAGTTTCTCAGGCGGATGGACTGTCGATGAATCCTGGCCTATGTTATTTATTAGAATCGAGTCCATGGAGCTATCCAAAGGGTGACTGTGGGAAGAATAAACTATGCCACCGCTGGTGTTGCTGGATGAGTTGTACTCCCTTGGCATCCTCTGTCTCTCCTTGTTAGGATCTCGAGATAGGCTGCTACTACCACTTCCGGTGGAATGCCTCTGAGGTATCATCTGAGACGAGGATTTAATGTCCTGTCGCGAACTGTGGTGATTACTGTGATGGGCGGTCTGTTTCACACTGCTCGAGGAGGATGATGAGGAGCTCGAATGCTTGTTTGGTACGCTTGTACCGGAGGAGGAAGAACTTTGTTTATGGTGATGCGAGTGATGTTTACTCGTATCGATACTACTGCTACTACTAGGTGTCGCGGAAGAGGCGTTTCCAGCCAATGACTTCTCGCGCTCGAGTCGCTCGCGCTCGCGCTCCTTCTTCTCGCGGTACTCCCGGTAGTCGACGGATGTTCGACCCGGCAGCGTGGAACTTGACTTTTTGCTCGTTTCGGTGGCATCGAATTTTTCTGCAGGAAACGGCCGACTCGATTGGAAACAGGGGCCATCCGAATTTTCCGCAGATTGCACCTTGCGCGGCTCAGCGTCCTGAAATTCAGCAATATTTTGTTAGTTATTTTTGGAATTTTTGAAAATAACAGTAATATATGATTACTGTTATTTTATATAAACAAAATATTGATAAATCAATGATGATAGCAATAAAGAAATATTGTAAAATAAATTAAGTTTTTATAATAATTTAAATTTTAACCAATGTATATAAGTTAAGAAATACTGTATATGAAAGTAAGCGATTTAAAGAAATAACACAATTATAAAGTAATACTTACAAAAGGTGAGTTCGATACCCCTTGATTCACATTCGGACTTTGGTTTGCAGAAATACTACGGATTTTTCGCTTGAGCCTAGAAGGGCACTTATCGAATATGTGCAAAAATTCTCCGGTGAGTTGTCCCAGCAGTTCAGATGAGACTGTACTGTCCACATACCAGAACCAATATTTTCCTTCGTTACTTTGAGGTATCTGGCACACACAATACAATAAACATTAAAGGATATGTTCTTTTACGCAGTTTTTACTTAACTATTTTATTATTATTATACTTACTTCCCAATTTGACCATTTACAAGCCAGATGAATACAAAAACAAGCTACTACTGTAGGCTTGTATTGAAGACACATTGTCGTCAAATGTAAACTGAAAATAAATAATAACTAATTTAGAACTTGTTGACATATTTAAAAAAAAAAAAAAAAACCTGTACTGTAACCAGGTTTACTACATAAAATTGATTGATTGTAAATATTGCAAACATAGCCTGGAATATATAAGCAATAAATGTTTTCTGCCGAAGTAAGTAGTCATGTTTACAAGTTTCTTTATTTTTATGTAACACCTTGATTACTGAATTATACACTTGTATCATAAATATATATAAATTTTGTTGCATTTTTTATTATTCACATGCACTATTTTCTGTTAATTTCATATAAACCTATCTCATAGAAAAAATACATGTTAAATTTAAGAATATTTTAAAACTTTTTGATTTTTTATTAGTTTTAAGTGAGTTTTTAGTTTCTAATTATATATGTACCAGTCTATATACAAGTATCTGTGTATAATTCTATAGGATTTACTAATGTAGATATTACTTGTAAATAAATAAAAAATAAAAAAATAATTTTCACCCACCTGTTTGATGCCATGAAGTACGATGTTTGCGCCAAATCTTTGCTGGCTGGAAATAAATAAATATTTTAAATTAATCAATATTTTAAATAAATTCTTTTTGAAATGAAATTAAGTCAAAAAAAAATTTAATTTACCTTTTACTAGGTGACAACACCTAACAACATGTGTATGAGGATGATCGATTGCAACGTCAAACCCCAAAGTTTGTAGCAGGACATTTTCGTTGAACACCAAGTCTTGAGCTTGTTCCAGATATTGCTAAAAGTAAAAGTTTTTCACAGTTAAAATCTATGTTTCAATTCTAGTTATGTACTAATGAATGACAAAAGAGCAAGGTGGATTACCAATTTTCATTTGAAATCAATAGTTATGAATTTGACTCACCTCAGATTTGGTGTCAAGAGGCGGCGCATCTCTGTGAAGGCACATATGTGCCACTTTGATAACATGCTCCAATTTTCTGGGTTGTTCCTCTACCTTTGCTGCAAGGAAGAGGGCTGCTGCTGCTATTGAGTTTCTGTGGAACTGCGATAACGAGTGGAACACGTAAAATCGATGCATATATACAATCGCTGTATTGATGCATAGTTGTGACCTGTACATATATATATATATATATATTAATTGTGAGAAAATATAAATAATATTTTTTGTTATATATGGAGTAGAATGGGAATCAAGCTGACAATACTATTTTAAGGAAAAGATTACTTGACAGGGAGCATCAAAAATTTTTTTTTAATCAATAAAAATTTCCATTTGCACATTAAAAATAACGATAAGAATCTATGACTTTAACCATCACAACTTTAGTCATTAAATTATTCAAAATAAGTATTCCCAGATATTGCTGAACCACAAAGTATGTATAAATTCATATTTTAAAACATACATCAAATGAATGTTCTAAAAATAATAACTAAAAATAACAATTGCAAAAACAATGGAACATTGGTAATAAAGGCAATTGTCCCAAAATCTAAGAAATCTAAACAGTGTGATGTTATGAATCTGAAACTACTTTCTATTAATTATTAGGAATCTATATATGTATTGTATGTCTTGAAATATTCATATAAGTTATTTGAAAATGAATAAAAAGAACTACTTAATCAAAATTAAACGATATTATTTACCATCAATGAAACTTAGATATTAACGTTATTTAAAAATAACCTTGATGACTATTTGCAATTCAACAATCAAAATGCATTAAAGGTTCCTTTTGTAAGCTTCATAATGAAAAATTGTGCATTCTCTAAACAAATTTAAAATCTAGATAAACCACGGTCATTGAATAAAAACCCTATTCCGGAACCTACATTCATCGTTATCACAACCAAGAGCATGCTACCAAGAATCAACCAAATTTTTCTGAAAATCCTTCTGAAAACCTGAAACCTAGGATCAAAAACTCTCTGGAAGACACTTGAGAGACCATGAGTAGAGGCAAGAACTCTCGTAGCTGACCTGCTTACTCGTCCTCCTTTACACTCTCGGGCCAGAGGCGACCGAGGAGGTTACGTGGAAAGCTTGTATAGCGCGTTCGCGCGGCTACACCCTGGATCTTTCCTCCTCGTCAGCGTGATTAGAGCTAGCTTTCAATATGGAAAGAGAGAAAACAGGCCAGCTCCAGAGAATGTGTGTGCAATCTACTCGTCGTCTCTCTCGTGGCCAAGCGCGATGCGTGACCTCCGCTGTTTGGCAACGTGTTCACGACTTTGCGCGTCTCCCTCGAGGATTCATGCCCCATGTCAAGGTAAAAAAACACTTGGGCTAACCCATGGAAACATTCATTACGAGGCCATTCACCCAGGTAATGGAAAAAGTACTCGCTCGAAAATATACGTAGCGAGTGAGGAGCGAGAAGGGGGCGGGGAAACACAGGGGAACGAGAGAGTAAAATGCGTGCGTGCGTGCAAGGCACGCGAGGAATTAAATAGTGGAAAAAAAACATACACCACAAGTCGCTGTCCCATGTCCTGAATAAAATTGGCCGCCTGCTGCCGATAGCTCAGCTCCTTATCTGCATCTATGCCGCATTTTCTGCTTGGTGTATTTCCCAGTTGTTCTTTCGTAAAGTACCATTTTTCGTCAGCCGCCATTTATATGTACACACTTCGGCACTCCGCGCGACTGCGGCGGCCTGCGGAGGGACGGCGGGTGAGCGCTTCTGCTGCGCACTTCAAGCCACACGGATATACGGCCACCGTGCACGTATCGATGTTGAGACTTTAGACGAGATGTTCGATGTTCGGCGATGTTCAAGCCGATTCTTTGTATGTACCACCACAGCTCACGGGATAATATTGCTAAGCGTCGTCACCATCCGGTCAGTAGAGTCTCGGTGATCAGCTTGATAGTGATGGGCTTGGCGAAGGCGTCAGTACTGCTGGAAAATAAACATAGGAAGAAAGAGGTTAGCTTTCACAGGTATGCGTTTTGAGGCTCTTTGGTCTAAATATTGTTTGGGGGG
>UELV01001007.1:0-17129 GCA_900490015.1 Megastigmus stigmatizans
AATAATAATAATAATAATAATAATAATATTAAAAATAATAAATAATATTCCTCCTACTCAGTTGCAGCGATGTTACGGCAACTTAATATTCGGTTGATTGGTCATTCGATACCCGGCCGAAAAACTGATCGATAGATTCTCCCTAGATCGTTTTCTAATTCTATTATTATATCTGATTTGACACATTTTTTTTGCTACTACATTGCGATCGTCGTACATGCAAATTAGAATCGATGCTATTTCAATGGAAGTCTTGCCGATCGTTTCAGATTTCTCGAGAAAGTATCTGGTAATATCAACCGGTTAAATTTCCCTCTCGAATCTGCATCGACCAAAATTTCGCCGATACTCGCATGTGTTTCCCTTTCGATCAGCGTGTCGTGGCAATGGCAATTCTACGAATCATCCTGGACACAGTAAGTTGTTCTCGATCGATCGGTATTCTAAAAATGTGTTACGAGTACCATCGATAATATGGTACTTTAGTGGTGGTATCCAGAGTAAGCCTGATTCTGGGCTGCGTACGAGCCATGGGCATCATCCCAGCCGGAACCACCGGACGACCATCCGCTGGTGGCGATACTTGGCGCAGCCCAGCCGGATGCAGCGACACCACCTGAACTCCAGCCGGCATTGTAACCGGTCGTGTCGTGACCGCCGCTCTTTGATGCCCACAATGCCTTCAGACCCAGGAACGCCGAGACCGCGATGGAGATGATGGAGGCGAGGATAGCTTTCTTGGCCAGCAGAGCGATGCCGAAGTAAGCGAGTGTCGCCAGGACGCCGATCTTTAGCTTCGCTGCCAGTAGGAGGGGTAGGATCGTCTTCAGAAGCTTCTTTTTGCCACGGCCTGGAATAAAAGGGTTTCGTTAGAGTTGCTTTCCACCTTTGTATGATTTGATTTTTCTGGTTGCTAAGTGCTGAATTTTACTGGAGTTTTCGGAAGAGTATAAGGATAGTTACTTCAATGCAATTAAAACAATCTAGAATTGATCCAATACTTTTTATAGAAATTGTTAAGATATTTAAATGCTAAACTGATTAAACTGTGATGGTAATTACATGTTAAAAATTAAGACCCAATATATTCACAATCAAAAGTATCAATACTTTAGATTCAATTGTTATAATATGGATACCATTGTTCTATACAGAATATGTAAAGTTAGCCTAGTACTTTCTAACAGAAATACTTTCTATCATTATTTTAATTGTACTATTGAATAGAAAGAAAAAGTATAACGCTTAAAAAACCAATAACAATGAGTGATCAGATGAAGAAAAAATGGAGAGTGTAAGAAGGTTAATGGATTCAACGTATCATAAAGTTCAAGGAATGTAGGTTACTTTATAGAAGTGAGAAGTGATAGTGATTACGACATAGCTTCCTTTATGGCAGTACGCGTCGATTACCATGTGAACTTATAAGGACTATATATGGTTTCTTGCACTCACACATTGCACTTCGAATTTATTCCATCGATCAATCCAGAAATTAATCACTACTATAAATTAAATTCTGGTAACAATCTGTCAAATTCATTAAGCAAATAATCATTAACATAATTTCTCTTTTTAAAATTTATGAAATTATCTTAACTTTCATTAGTTTAATTGGACTTTTTAAAATCAATTGATTATATCAATCCTTAAAAAAATATGAAAAAGTAATTTAAATTTTTTTAGTTCGTAAAAACAATTTTTACACACAGTTCATTCTTTATTTCTTATTCACCAAAAAGTGATTATTCATGTTTACTTTCTCGAGATGTTTTTGGCTCAATTATATACAGCTAATTAAAGATTAAATTCAAAATTCTTTTAATTGCATCCGCGTTTAATTTTTGTTTTTTTCCGTCAATTAGCAATTTAGCATGAATTTCATGTCTTGCTAATCACACCAATATGATTCCTAATTGAACTTAGTTTTGGTACTAATACTATTAATTATGTTTTGCGAAATTATTTTGAAAAGTGTAATCCAAAAACATACTGAATTAAGAATGACTTAATAAAATTAATCAAAATTGTTAAAAAAATTATAACAATAATATGGCAAAACAGAACGCCATATTTAATTTACTGTCAAATCTGAAAAAGTGAGCTTAAATGATAATACTAACGTTTTTTATTTGAATAAAAATTACCTTCTACAACTTCATCCACAGCCTGTCGTACTTCTGTCGGAATCGATTCACTTATAGCACGTGCTGATTCGCCAATTTTCTCGAAAGCTGGCGAGAAATTGATCTGCAAAATATATTAATATTTTAGTTTTGTGAATAAGCAACTAAAAGGGTATTTGGTACACGCATTGAGTAAATAATCGATAACACTGAAATTTTATTAATACAGATATCTATGATATTTAAATTATTTCTCTCTTTTTTATTAAAGAAAATTTTTCATTATTTCATTGATAAAGAATTTTGTTATAACAAAGTTAAGTTTACTAAAGAAAAATAATGTAACTAGTTTTATTAATTCAGATGTAAATGTCTTAATTTAGAAAATGTTAAAATAAATTTTTTAAATTCTGTCAAAAAATACTATAATTGATGGAATCATTATTAGATTTTTTATCATTAAAATTTTTTTCCATCGAAGTAAACGTGTACCATGATATTCCTCACGTGTTAGGCGATGACTTTTACTTTTGAAGGAATTAAGTCTCTGCTTTTGGTAACAAAATATACAGAATATAGGAATAAGATAAGATTATCACCATTTATTATTAAAAGCTAACTTGCACTTATCACCAAAATATTTCTCTTCAATTTGTCATTAAAATGTAACTCTATCAAGTTTACAGCCACTAAAATCGAGAGAATGAATCTCTACCATGCAATTTATTTTCGATATAATCTTTACAGGAAAATTGAAATTGCCCTTAATCTTCCATCGATCGTTTAAAAATATCTTTCTTGCAATTAAAAAAGACGCGAACCCTTAAAACTTTCCACAGAAAAAGTCAAAGCTCCGTTACAGCTCGCAACTTGAGTGTAATCGCAAGAAAATAATGCAACCAAACTGACCTTCAAGCTGCGTTCTGACAGAAAATCGCTGACCTCTTCGCCGACAAAGTTCTCGAGCGCGCTCTGCCTCTCGGCGACACCAGCAGCCTCATCGATCTCCTGCTCGTACATCAGTTCCTTGCCGCTCCTCGATCCTCTGCCATCAACCTTAGCCTTAACCAAACTGATCCCCGTTACCAGATCGAAACTCTCCCTATCGAAGAACTCCTTGGCCTTCCTATACAAACTCTTCTGGATGCAGGATATGCTGTCCTTCTGCAGACACTCCTCGATGCTCTGTGCATGACAGCAGACGAGACTCGCGAACGCGACCAATGCTACCAGGTTCTTCATAGCTAAGCTGCGGTGTATGTATATTTTTTCCTTCCTCTCTTCTCTCTCTCTCTCTCTATGTATATGTATTTTGTCTTCTCGGACGAGCGGGTAAGGAACGAGTCACGCACGCAGG
Organism: Megastigmus stigmatizans; assembly: GCA_900490015.1. Taxonomy (NCBI): domain Eukaryota; kingdom Metazoa; phylum Arthropoda; class Insecta; order Hymenoptera; family Megastigmidae; genus Megastigmus; species Megastigmus stigmatizans. Next base: position 3,484 of record UELV01001007.1, read on the forward strand.
TGTAAGTCCTTTACTATATATACCGGTGCCGGGGGGCCGAGTGTACGCGACAGCAGCCGAGAGAGACGGACAACGACAGGGCAGGAGCGTATAAGTGCGTGAGCCAAGCGGCCAATGTATGTATGTGTCCCGGTCTTTGGTCCCGCCTCTTTTTTTACCCGAAACCAGTCGCCGCTGCTCTTTATGCGCTATATACACCGCGTGTCTCCGTCCGACACGCACAGAGCCTCACTCTCGCACACACGCAGGTACCAGTGAAATTTTCATCTGGTCCACTCGACATGCTCTTTACCTTATATTTGACCGAACCGAGCCATCCCCACCTCGTCGTCCGGTTATTCTACTTGCTTTTCTGCCCCCCTTTTTCGGACCTCTTCTGTACTCCGCTGCTTCTCTCTCTCTCTCTCTCTCTCTCTCTCTCTTTCTCTCTCCTTTTTCACCTTCTTACGCGCGTGTTTACGTGTGTACGTGTGCACATCGGCGGCTGCACACACAATGCAAGCTGACGAGTCGCCCACCTCCTACGTCCTGTTCTCCGGTTGTTGTTTGCCCCGCGTACGTGTGTGCGTGTGATTTGTGTGCTGAGTGCGACCGTATGTATACGAGAGCTGCTGCTGCTGCTACTCGTGCTGTTGCAACTGATTTGCGTAGGCGCGTCGGGATATCCGCAGGGTGGGAGTGGATCGAGAATTTCAGGAGGTCGATATGGTGTGTGCACGTGACGATGTCTACCAAGCGACGACTTCTCTTTTATATCGTACATAAATCTTTGCGATCGCTTCGCAAACTTAATTTGGCGATAATCTTGGTAATGTAATTACTAGAGAAGTCGAGAGGCTCACGAGGAGAGCGTGATTCTGAATTTAATTATACGTTGACGCGGGGAACAAGTTTTCTTTTTTGGATGGAAACTATATATTGCGCGATAGAATTTTTCACAAACGCTTATAACACTTTTACTTTCTGTTAATTTTTCGATTTGTTTTGAAAATCATTGCCTTAATTTGAACATACCTTTAAAAATAATATTGCTCTTTGTGAAATTCTTGTGTTTTTATGAAGACTCGTTTCATTTATAGTACATTACATGTCTGCACGTACAAAAGCACTAATTCGGAAGTATCAAAAGTTACGAAAGAAAACCGGTTTTACTAAGTATTTAAAATTATCATCTTGAATCAAATTCAAGTCAGTGTTGTAGGAACTTGTGGGTTAGGTGAAACAAAATGAGTACAAAAAAAGAATTTTTATAACAAAGTGTATTTAAACACTCAATTGTTCAGAGGTATATAAAAATTGACATTGTGTACGAAGGTAACGAACGACTAGCCTCTCGGTTTGATTCAACAAATCCGCTATGTATAAAAAAAAGAAATGCCAGAAACATACAAAAATGCTGCAGTTCAATGTGGTATGTAAAATATAAAAAAAAACAGACGGTTAAGTTACGTTATGATAAATATAAAACAATATAATAATTATCATAAATTGATGGGGTTTGTGCGAGCGATCGTTATAAATATGTACATGGAGAACGGCGTTGCGTTCGACGCTCGACCGATAAATAATAATAATAATAATAATAATAATAATAATAATAATGATAATAAATATTTTCGCTCTCTTCACTGCGACGATCATTCGATATCGTCTTCTTAGCGTTCGCCTCGTCAATCAATCAATTCGGCTCGATCGATGTCCCGCCAAAAGTTTCAGATAGCATCTCTCTACGCGCGGCTTTAAAATGTCGAGAATAAAATTTACATGCGTAAATCCTTTTTTCGACTTTCAACTACGACCAGGATCTGACGCGATATTTGTATTGTGAGCAAATGGAGGTATAGTTGAACGAATTCGAGTACATATATAATATGTAATCATGTAAGTGTTCAATCCAAAATATTGACGTTCAATAAACTCGTGAAAAACATAGTTCCAAATGACCCAATTACAAACTCGCGATAAAAATCCAATTATACGATCTAACTGGATCCACGGAGACTTTGCATAGTCAATGTGATGTATGAGTCACAACTATTTACATGACATCTGACACGTTCATGTGGCATATTTAAGAATCCGTTGAGACCTCATTTATTCCGATGTTGCGAAACAATATTCATTTTTCCCGTAAAAATATAGTAAAAGATATGAAACGTATGCCATATCGATCCCATATTAACCGGTTTAATATCCCACAGTATCGAGCGCGAACGAATTCCTCCGGCCAGAATTCAACAGATTCCGTTGAACCAGGCCAGACTAAATATGTCAACATGGCACATCGTTTCCAAATAATCTCCAGAAAAAAAAACTACTAGATTCAGTTTGATCGGATCGCGCTCATTAGATTCTACCGCTTCATTCGTACGAGATCACCAATCGATTATGGCTAAAGAAGACGAGTATCCATTAAAATCGACAACTTCCTTAATGATTAGTCGTGCGTTAATATCCTCTTAATGATGATATCCAGAGAAAGCCTGGTTCTGGGCTGCGTGTCCATCATCCCAGCCAGATCCACCAGACGACCATCCGCCGCTGGCGACACTTGGGGCGGCCCATCCAGAAGAGGCGACACTGGCACCGGAGCTCCATCCGGCATTGTAACCGGTGGTGTCATGACCTCCGCTCTTGGATGCCCAGAGGGATCGGAGACCGATGAAGGCGGAGATGGCGATGGAGACGAGGGAGGCGAGGATGGCCTTCTTGGCGATGAGAGCGAGAGCGAAGTAAGCGAGGGTGGCGAGGGCACCGAGCTTCACCTTGGCGAGGAGGAGCAGAGGAAGGATCTTCTTGATCAGCTTCTTCTTGCCTCGGCCTGAAATAATTGATTTTCTCTGTCTTAATTTGCCTTTCACGCACGGCGATAATTGAGTGACGTTGCGAGTATCGTCTTTTTCTTAGACAAATGAAGCTCGTAATTGCATGTTAAGATCTAGATCACGAACACGAAGTGGGATGCTATTGGTTCGCTTTTTTACATACTTTCTCTTGTTAGCACTTATACTCGAAAAGCTTTTTTAAACTTACTTTCTTATGGACTCAAATTTGGATTACGGGCCGATTTTTATTACTTGGGAATTAAGAACTTTCTTGGCATTTCGAAGAAATTAATTTTCTTTATGGACAATAATACTTATTCAATAAAATGGATGACAATTTTTTATTAAATTGACGTTCACTTTTCAAATCACATCAGATTTATTTATTTAATACGACTATTTATGTATTTCCTTAATTATATATCGGTACTTCGAGGTCAAGTTTAATGTAGCTCGTAAATTACCGATTAAATTAAAATAGTCAACAGTATGAAGAATATATTAAATTATATATTTTATTGCATTAAATAGTGAAAATTCATAGAAGATACACGACATGAACAAAGTATACTAATTGATTATTGCCAATTAAAGTTACTAATAGTCAAAAGCATATTTGAGAATAAAATTTAGCAACCGACGGAACAAATAATTACTAAGTTTTTTGCGTAACTTTAAATATTACTGTAACTAACTGTAAGTTATGATTGAAGAATAATTTCTTCGGGTTTGTTTATAAATATTAGCAATTCTAGTATGACTTGTAAAGAAGAGATATTCTAATTCTCGGCCAAGTAATAACATGTTGAATTACGCAAATATATTTTCTTCCTTCAAGCGAGATTGTATTTATGTAAATTTTAGTTTTGCAAGAAAATTACCTTCAACGACTTCGTCGACGGCTTGTCTCACTTCCGTGGGGATTGACTCGCTAATGGCACGTGCAGATTGACCAATTTTTTCCAAAGCTGGCGAGAAGTTGATCTGCAAATACACGTTTACAATTATTATTAATTGTCAACATGGCAATTTATCATTGCAATTAAATAAGAAATTTACTTGAATGAAACAAAAAATTTTTGGATTTTAGAAAAGCTCCTGGTATTATTTATTTTACTCAAAAAAAATATTTTTAGACTTTTTTTATCCTTTGACAACTATATCACAATGAATCCTTGGTTTCTAATAATCACTTTTATTAACGATCGATATCCGTAAAATTATTAATAGCTATCAAAAAAATAGTTGATCAATAATTTGATGTAAAAGAAAGATAGAAAAAGGTTCCAGCACAAAAATACTATTCAAACACTTCCTCAGATTGAGCACCACATCTAAGTGAATTTACGAGGAAAAGTAAAATAGGGAAGATCACAATGTCACACGAAACTGACCCTCAAGCTGCGTCCGCTGAAGAAATCTCCGGCTTCTTCTCCAATGAAGTTCTCCAATGCACTTTGACGTTCGGCAACGTTGTTGGCCTGATCGATCTCCTGCTCGTAAACCAGATCCTTGCCGCTTCGCGAGCTCCTGTCATTGCTAGCCTTGACTAGGCTGACACCGCTGACCAGCTCGAAGTTGTCCTTGTCGAAGAACTCCTTGGCCTTCCTGAAGAGGCTCCTCTGGATGCAGGAGATGCTGTCCTTCTGGAGGCACTCGTCGATGCTCTCGGCATGAGTTGAGGCTGCGATCGCGAACGCGAGGAGTACTACGGCGAAGGTATTCATGGCTAGTGTGTCCGGTGACTTGTCTTCTCTTATGAGAGATGAGCGTGTGTAGTTTATTTTATCTTCTCGGACGAACGAGCGACGAACGAATCAGGCACACAAGTGTAAGTCACTGACTATTTATACTGAGTCGAGCTGGGTTCGGTCGATAGAGAGAGAGAACGAGAGTGAGCGAGAAGAAAGGCGAGAGAAAGAGAGAGAAAAGACGTGTGCGAGCGAGAGAGAAAAAAATATTCAGAAATTTTCGAATGTGCTCTTTATCTTCGTATGGCTCGGACGCTGTCCCTCTCCTCGCCTGCTTTTTTCCGTCTCTCTCTCTCTCTCTCTCTCTTTCTCACACACGTACGCACGCCCAGACACTCTTTCTCTCTGTCGCTCGGCGTTAGTGATGCAGCTTCTTCCTTTCCCACTAGCTAGTGCTGTACCCCTCCTTTTTCGGCACTTTTTCAAAAACGGCAAAAACTGGTTCTGTGTTTAGTATAAACTTACGACTTCTTTTCCTTCATTGTACATTCCACGCCCATGGCCCAGTGACACTTTACAGGGATATCGGTAGAAATTAGGAGAATCTATATATATATATGTATTTTTCTTAATGAAATGTGGCGTACGATCGGTACTTCCTGTTAAAGTCGTAAGGAATGCAAAGATTGAGGATAGCTATAGACACCGAGGGAAAATTGAACTCTTCAGTTCAACATTGTATAGTATTAGAGTGAATGGATTGCGTTCCAAAAACCACATTCTTTGCTTCGATTAAAAGTTTATATGTATAAATTATTCCTAACGCATCTCGCCTTACATTACTCTTATTTTACGAAAGACAGATATATTTTTTTAGACAAAAAATAAAGAATTTTGTCACAAAAATCACAATTATTACAAAATTTTTCAGTTACTGAAGCTTCTGTGTCTATATACAAAAGAAAATTTACATTCTATTAGCGGTTTCCTCTTTTTTAAAGGCCTGTATTTAGATGCCGATTTTATAGAATTCTATGTCACTTTAAGATTCAAAGAAAATCTTTATTATAATATTAAATTAAAATGTTATGTACATTATTATTAGTAGTATTATATAACATTAAAAATGATGAAGATGAATTATTTGACGAAAATATATCGGAAGTCATATAAAGCTCTACTTATTCCATCGATATCTTCATCTGCTACAGTATCTTATTACTACATCCACATGTGATCATCTATGACTTTCAACATATAAGAATTACAGGGTTTATATTAAATTTCACTAATTTAAATTTAACGGAGTCAATAAATAGATTAAATATAAATATCTTAATTAAATGGAGTACTACTATAAGACACGTTCTGTAAAAGAAACATCTTTATTTACTGAAATAAAAATTATCATTGCATCATATCGGCAATTCATCCCAAAGAAATAATTTTAGATGAGGAGAAAAATGCGATAGTTTCACGTGAGCACAGAAGCATTCTATATGTGCACCGCTGTAAGCGTACATTTATTGCGCGTACATATACGTCTATGCCTGTGTACATATATATACGTAAACACCGACGCACGGCTGATGACAAGGAGCGTATACGCGACTATGTACTTACGGAAAAGTGTACTTTACTAAGTAAGACCCCGCCGGGTACATTGTGCTCATAATATGCGTACACATCCGTGTGTGCATCTTGTATGCGTTAATGCTCCCGGCTACTGCCTTAGGAAATGAAAAAATTAGAGAGAGAGAGAGAGAATCCAGAGTCTTTACGGTGGCATTATATCTACACCGTAATACGGTGGGCATTTGAATAAGTATACCTCATAAATAATTTGAGGCTGCGAGAACGGATTTGAATAAGATACACATTTTTAATTTGATTCTGTACGTATATTATTTGAAGCGGAAGAAGAAGATGATGAAAAAGAAAAATTACATTTTTTCCGGAGTAGAAAGTAATCAGTTTTATTATTTATTCAACATTTTTAAATTTGTAGCTTTGAAAAAACAGTTGGCTTTTCGTAACGGTATTCTAGCGTTTAACGGGTTCTTTTCATTTTCCATTTTTATGTTTGCTTTTCGCTTCACAATGATAACATTTCAAACTTCAATCACAGAATTTTCTTTATAAGCATTTACAGTTATCCAAAAGCTTCGTATGCTATTCCAATGATCGTTTCTGATGCTAAGAAATTAAACACATTATGGAAACAAATGTTTTTAATCGTCAGCTACGAGCACTTCAACGAATAATGCAATTCATATTAAAACTATTATCAAGCTAAGCGAAGATTACAGACAAGAATCCTTCTAATCTAATACCTCAAAAGCGGATTACTATTGCGAAACAGGACGAGAAAACTCCAGTCACGTTCTAAAATTAGACCACGAAAGTCGACGCCTATGCTCCTCATCATCTTCATTAACTTAAAAAAAAAAAGGAAATAACAAATCGCGGAAGTGCGCGCGAATGTTATCCTCGTCCTATACGCGCACACGGAAACGCGATGTACCTACCTAAGCCGCACCAATCGCGACCTGCGACCCGCGAGCGTCCACCTTCTTTTTTTTTCGCGTACGTTCACACACACACGTACACATACGTATGCTCCACCTATGCCTGGCTAATTTATCGCGCAGCTGACACGATTCGCGCTGTCGCGAAACTCTCTTCGGCCGGCTTCCTTTTTACACGCTTCTCTCCTCTTTTCTCGTGCGTTCATCGGGCAAGCGCGACGCTGCGGCTATACTTACTTTTTCCCCGACGTTACGCGTCTTGCATTTTACCGGATTCCGCGGATCTTTTTTTTCGCTCGTCGCTCGGTATTTCAAGTGTGTTTGACTTGCCGAGTTTGGTGACACGGTTCATTATCAACCTGCACTGCACCCCGAGCTAGTCATCCTCGTCTTGACATAAACGCTTGATTTTTTAGATAAAGTTTTGTGAATATTATAGAACTGTATAAATCTGATACATCTTCCGTTGAGACAGAACAGCTATACTTCTTGACAAAACCCTGGAATTCTAATAATTTCGCCCACCTTATCTTAACCCAGGGATCTGTGAAAAGCATTCATCTCTTCTCGCGCTCTTCTCCTCGCGAAACTCGAAGGAAGATCGACAGAAATTTGCATACAATTTCTAATGGGATATATACCTCGTCGGGAAATAAACTGCTAGCTTATTAGTGAAAGTCCCAGGAGCTTTTGCGTCGCGCTTCATTAGGTCTAAGCTTGGCGTTAAACTGGAGCAAGTGAAAGAGACGCAGCACCGAGGGAAAGCGTTCGCTTACGCACGTGGCTTTATAATATGGCGTCTCGGTCTGCCCTGTAATTATGAAACTTCGGCTTGCGAATATGAGCATGAATGCTGTGTGTGCGCGAGACGTTATAAGGGGACAGTGTTTATGTTTGCCCTGTTACGTCTCTTGACCATTGGCAACGACCTGGCAGCTTGCGACTTTTCGATTTAAATTAAATGCCGCGAGCCGAGACTTGCACGGGAGAGGCTCGCGCCGGACAAGTTTGTATATATGCTCGTTATTGCTCGATGACTTTTTTTTGAAAGTACCACTGCAGTATGTATAATTAATGTGGTTTAATTTCGTTTCCCACCTGCCTCGCACAATGGCATTCCTTGGCAATGATTTTATTATACATGCGCGCGAACTCGACAAGGTTTCTGGAACAATTATATTCATCCTCGTTATGCGTCACTCTCAAGATATTTGTGATGATCCCAAGCAATTGCCGTTTCGCTCCGATCAGCAGATTAAACTTTTTTTTTTAATTTTAATGCAGCTAGTCGTTAAACTATCCGTATCTATTTTAACAGTCGTCAACTGGCAAAGTTATCCACTTGACGCAAACAAAAAATTTGTTTACCACACAAATCACGTAAACGGCATCGATTTAGCGACAGTTTTCTTAAAAGGCTTTTAAGTGTCCCGCGTTGGGCGTAGAAGAAGTATTTCCCTGCCTCGAAAGATCCTCTGATTTATCCACCTAGGAAACGATTACGGGCTTTACAAGCGAAACTGTTAGTCGCGCAGTCATTTGCGCGCTCGCGCCTCACACAATACCACCCACGAGATTGACGACCTTAAACGGTTCTTTCGTTCCGTAGGTGAACGTAGTCTTTCACTTCCTCTCGCGCTTTGTCTTTGTGAACGGGTGAGACAATAAAGTCAATGTTACTGAACATCCAGGTCGACCAAGGACTAAAGGTTCTCTCGAGTCCTTTGAAAGATGGCATTGTGTATTGAAACAGTCAACCGATTCAGTACTATCCAATATCCAGGTCAGCCCAGGACTCGAGGTTTCTGCGCAGAGAGAATGCCATCTTCTTTAAACGATGAGCAGAAGACACTTTCAGCCGAATTAGGATTCCGATAGTGAAAGTGAAGGTGTGCAACAACGATATTCAAAGCGCGTCCATATTTGAATAACGGATGTTCCTGTAGCACAATTGGATGCGAAGAAACCAATTTTCCATATTAATTTAGTTTTAATTGAATAATAGGAAATCATCAGAATCTAAAAGTAGGTCTATTTAAAACTAACAGGAATCTTACATCTCCACAGAAAATATAAGGACTGAAACTTTAAGAAAAGTAATGCGTCTGAAAACATCTATAAGGAATTGATAATTATTTAAAGTATTATCTTTTTAATTAATAATAATTATCTCGTTTTTAATTTGATTTAATGCGTCCCTATTAGGCTTTCGAATCGCGGGATTAGGCTTCTTTTGGAGACTGGACTTTTTTTTTAGTTGGCGTTGGCGAGATGAGAAAAAGGTACAAAGGTACCGTGCGCGAGCGTAAAAAATGGTAGCAAAAAACTTTCTTGGTGGTTTTACTAAGTAGCATCTGTAGTAATTAAATTAACAAAACCTTGTAATTTACTCATTTGGATCCTGCAAATGTATATATATTTGTATGAAAGTCTGTATTCTTTTCGTGCAAATAGTAGGTGGAGAGAACTTTCAAAAGACACTTAATTGTAGCTAATTATTAAGCTTATAGAAAATTGTGTGTTGCAATACTTGATGATACGGTAGAAGTATAATTTTCGGGACATTAGGTTTAATAAGGCTTTTTCAGAAAATTTTGTTTGATATATGAAAGAATATAAAATTTGTAATTATATAATAATCTTAAATTCTATGCATATTCTATCTTTAATCATTAAAGTTAATGTACGCTGCTTCGATAGTTACCATGAATTTTTATTCTTCTTTCCTGCAATTATTCAATATACTTATTAACGTAAAAAAAAACATTATGAAGGTCATATAATTATCAGCGTCTTAAAGTGCTATATCGGAAAAGATAACTCGAACCCATCTCTTTAAAAAAACGAAGAAGCGTACATCCGCATAGAAATTGGATACTCAGTTGAAAGTCAGATTTTAAAATTTCCATCCTTCATAAGCGGACAAGCGCCACTCGAGCATCTGCGCTTTTCACTCGCATCCTCTCGTGCGCTTCCATTAAGAGAAGCTCTTCGCCGCCGCCGCCTCGAAATTCTGATTCATTGATAATTTCATCGCGCGGCGCACGCGGACGCGAGACGCCTCTGATTCACGTCTTCACAGTCGCTTGAACCTTATAACACGACTTGCTCGCGACCAGTATTCACCAGGTTAAATTCGTCATTCACGAGCCTTGCGGTGAGATACAGAATGTAACGCTTCGCGATGTCGCATGAATGAAAGAGAAAGCCTTTTTATTTACTTTGAAATTGACACGTTTTACATTTCTTACTACTCACGAATACTGTGTAGAAGTACTATTTTATAAAACGAGTTGTACTGATTGAAGATAAGGTTGAGGATGGACGAACGGGAAAAATATTTATATATGACAAAAGAAAATTATTTTTAGAAAGACTATGCAGTTTAAAGGTATTTAATTCATAAAATATACACTATAAGAATAATGCTTATATTTATCATCAATCATATTTGTGTTCTAGATTAATACATTGATACAGTTTAGAAAATCATATTTTTTATGATAAGCCAAAGTATTAAAATAAAAATGAAGTTTTTCAGTGTACTCTAATTTCGCAATTTTGAACGATACACTTTTGTTTCATTTAGTGTAAAATTTACCTTTTAATTCATATATTTTTCCCATAAAGCATAATTAATTAATTAATTAATTTGAGACAATTAATTTAATCCCTTAAAAATTATTTAAACTTTCTTTTCAGATAACTACACTGTATTAGCTGCATCCATCCTACAATGTATTTAATTTTTGATGAAAGATACAATATTTTATAGCCTAAAAAGTAAATTACATGAAATACTGCCCCATAAAATTCAAGTTTATTAGTATAATAAAAGCTAATGAAAGCCAAAAAGTAGGCTCTGGGTCAGCGATAAAAAAGCCTACGATACAATTACCCAAACCATACTTTATGAAGAGTGAAAATGTGCCTCCTACAAAAGTGGGTCATCGCGCGTTACTCTTGACAAAAGTGAAATTTCACTCTTTAAAAGCGAAGCTACCTTCTGGTAATAGCTTTAAACGTAGCAAGACGAAAAAAAAATTGAATAAAAAAATCAAAGTAAGCAACAATAAAAAGAAATAATAATACGCGCAGGAGCAAAAGCGAAAAAGTGCCAATGTCCGGCGATTGCATGAATGAAAAGTCCGTGACCGTCGCCTCTGCGGCTGCGTCGGCAGGTATCAGCATCGGGAGAATACCGGATCCGACCTTCAGTCGAAGTCGACGCGTCCACTTTCTACTCTGACCCTCGAGCAGCCCACGGCTATACTCCGCCACGAGAGATAACCACCTTCATGTCGTTTTCGTTTAGCGTCCCGCTTCACTGTATTGGTGTGCTTCGACGCTGCGGTGAATCTGGAGATTCTACCGGAAGTAAAAGTGTTTTACGGTGGATTGTTTCTCTTTCGCGGAATATTTTCGACCAGACGCAATGACCTCTGGATGGTTCGCAGCGACCTATTTCTCATTTAGCTGCTCTTTTATATTTATTAACCCTCCTTTGCACCATGACGAGATCAGCTCTCGTCTAGAATACATAGAATTACTATACTTAACATATAACGTATAAGTCCATACGCAAGTGGATTAATGATTGGGATGGTCGATATATCAGTCGTTGCTCATAGGAAACCATAAATTAATAAGATGTATCCGATTTCATTGATTTCTGAGAAGTCAGCGAATGGAATTATTTAAATAGTCATAAATTATTTTCATAATTTTTGCTCGATGTCGGGTCATTGATACGCAACTTTATATTCATCTTTGTATCCGCGGCAGATGGTTTAATATTTATTATTTTTGTTGAATTTAAATTCCAAAGAGGGAAATTCGTATTTTAAAAGGCTACTGTAATACTTTATAGTATAAGATGCATTCTTTCAGGTACAACTTAAGAAAATTGGAATATTATGGTTTCCATTTATTAGCTACTATTCAGATTAAAATCGAAATTTATGGTAACATAAAATAAGCTATAAAATTAGCTTTTAACCAAGAATTCAGGCTATGATGATAACTTATAATTTACAGTAATATAATTTCATTCATGATTGATTTTTTGAGATTTTGATTGTGATTTCATGTTGAATTTCAACATTTTCGTAAACTACAATTAGGAGAATAAAAATTCCAATTTATTTTTATACAAAACTTGCCAAATATTTAAACAAAAAAATGATAATATATGTTAAATCACTTTAACCAGTATTTATCTTAATACGTGAGTAATGAAATTAAAATAAAACATAATTAGAGGTCATTTGCATTAACCATTTTGAAAAATGAAAAGAGAAACTGGAAAAGTTTCTCGCTCCGACCGCGACACTATCCCTTTCTCTGAAACTCCGAGAATCACGAAAACAAGTATACATATAATAATTCTTCCGAAATTTTCAGGAAAATCGCGTCTTATCAGTGACGCACAATCAAAAGTGCGACACGCGAGAGAGTTCTTTTCTCAAATCAGGTTCAAATCCTCGTAAAAAGTAAAAGTGGCCCGTCACCTCTCTCTCGGGCGCGCGTGTGTGTGCGTGTCTTTTCTTCACATCATAGGTGAGCGCGCGGCCAAGAATACCAACAAAAAAGAAGAGCTAAATTGCCTTTAAAAAGTAAAAAGCCCGCGGTTTCTCTATCGCTCGCATCGGTCCCGACTATACGAGTGGCCGCATGCTGTTGCGAAACGCGCCGGATTTCGTTGCGGAGCGCTGCCCCGGAAGAATGCCAATGGCCGAATACAGACGCACGTGTCGCGCCGCGGCCGCCGAAGGATCACTGACCGAGATTCCCGATGCTGATTTCGAGCTTCTATATGCATCGATCTTATGTAGTGGTTTATTGGTTTTGCAGCCGTATAGGTGGCTGTTGATCGCCGGAGTCAATGGAGCGTAGAGTACGCCTTGAGAGCAGCGCGTTTTTGTCCCCTATAGAGTGGATATATTTTGGACTAAGTATTGGACATTCCAATGTAAGTGCAAGTGTAAGTGTAGTGTGTATACACTTTAAACTATAAAGTACAAAAATAGCCACGAATAAATTTCACCCCGGTTTAAGCTTCGGAGAAAATACCGACTACTTATCTAATTTCTTCTTTCAAGAACCCAGAGTGATGAGTTTGATCTTTCATAAAGGACAAATTTGTGAGTTTTAACATTATAAAAAGTGCAAAATACTATTTTAAAAGTACAAACTGAGTAGTTTAATTTAACAGATTCATGAAATTGTGCATTTTCTAAATTGACAAATTTTATTTTGTTCTCTGAGAAGTATAATACTATATGTTAGTAATTTAGTAAGTTTTAACAATTTATTACTCCTTGTTATTATTTTTTTGAATTTATTTTTAATATTCAATTTAAGGTTTTATTTGTGTAGGTTATGCCTTTTATTTATGGAATGATTCTGTAGCTGCTGTGAAATCATTACTCAGAATTATTTTCTTAAGGTAGCTCTATGGGTACTCTTTAGTCTACTGAGAGATGAAACGAAAAATTGTTTTAAATACTTTATAAGCGTGTTAAAAGTGTTTCAAAATTTTTTTCTTCATTTTTCATTTAGGTTTAATACCCTATTCTTTATTATTTTATTAAAATAAAACA
>UELV01001008.1:0-20836 GCA_900490015.1 Megastigmus stigmatizans
CTACGTGTATGGGAGACGCCATCTTGATTTGCATTACCATGTATATATATATATATGCGTGGATGATGCAGGTAGATAACTTTAATTTTTTTATTTGAATTTCGAAAAAAACGCTCTGTTACGACCTCAGAAATGATGTAAACATTATGTCATTGCAGTTTCATAAAATTCCATGCAGGATTCTCGGAGATTTTTTTCCTCAAAAATTTCGAGGAAGAAAATCTCCGGGAATCCTGCATGGAATTTTATGAAACTGCAATGACATAATGTTTACATCATTTCTGAGGTCGTAACAGAGCGTTTTTTCCGAAAATTAATAGCTATCTTTATATATTTTGTTCAATACGAAATTACGGACACTACCGGTAAGGTAGGAATCTTTCCGAGGGTCGCACATCCCCTTAACGATTAATTTAAAAGATATACATGTCTGTTACGCATCCCGAACCCCGTCAAAAGCATAGAATTGAACATGCAATGTAGTATTCACGAGGTTTGGGAAAAGACCTTTTAACTTTCAAGAACACCTGAAGCTGAAGGTATATTGTTACTAAGCCTTCGAAAGGTCGGAATAAATTGACTACAATGTTGCAAATTGTCGTTGTTCATTGACGATCGATAAAGTCTCATCACTTTAATAGATTATTCATGTGTCTTAATCTACCTGGGGATATTGAGGGAAACGAAAACTACAGAATCATTTTATTGTCCAAATGTTTCATAAAATAAAAAATGATATTTTGATTATATTATAGTATAGAAGGATTAAGAAATAAATGAAACATTTTTGGAACGTATCAGTAGCAAAAGCAGGCTCTTCTTCATACGCGTTTAGTACATCATATCCCGTTTAAAAAACACAGAAAAATGAATATAGAATCGTGTACAAGAATTTAGATGTAAAAACCCATATAAAAAAAAAGCTTGATATAAGACAATTGGTAAAAGGTGTATTAACCTTATATACCTAGACGTCGCATCCAATGGATTCCAACCAAAAGACTCATCCAATTTTTACTCAGTTCACATCTAGATGGAAGACCAATTTTCGTCTCCCCGAGAATATTTATCACGTTCAATTTATATAGAGACCATCCCACCGGCATAACATTTTGTGTCTAAGATAGGGTTGCCTGTCGTCCTATTGATGAATTATATTATTGTAACCATGTAAATTTGTTTCGCATTTTTCCCGCCGCGATAATATGGCCTAAGATGTTGCAAGTATTTAGTATAGCGTCGAGCTACTCGCGTGACTCTGTTGTAAGTATACTTTTGTATCGTTCACCAGAACGCTGGTAACCGTTGACGAAGTAGGCGGACTATTCAAATCGAGCGTTGAATTTTCGGAGCGCGTCATCTCGCACTTAGCATAACCGAAACATATATTGAATCTTCTTATTGACGATTAGTGGCTAATATAAATAAAGCAAGTGTTTTTAAATATACATACTAACCACTACTGTTTATTTTCCAACTTTATACTCGGGCTATCCATTTTCTATTTGGTCTAAAAATTTTCAAAAAAAATCTTAAAATCTTGCGCGTGGCAAAATTGTCTGATTAAATCAGATCATCCTGAAAAATTCAAAAAACCAATGAATCATTGCTACGCATACAGAAAAAATAACTTTATAATCATTATTTTTCGGTTTCGGAAAATTTTTCGACCAAATAGATAGTGAGCAGTCGGGGTATAACCTTGGGAAATAATGACCCATTTATATTTTGATAATTTTCCCTCCAAAAGAATATAAATAATTAAACATTTTATGTTATTAATTTACATCACTTTACTGAAGCAGACCATTCGCTAATTGGGTCATTAACCAGCCACCGTCATCTGACGCACTGTCATGATCATCATGGTTTCAATTATATGGTAGCTTTTAGCATGCTCAATTTGAACCTATTTCTTAATTTCGTTGTAAATTAATTTTTGAAATTTTGTAACCTCTATTTTTACGTCTTATATTGATTTGGTTGTAAAATAAAAAATAAAAATTTAGAAGCAAACGCCCGAAGCACGAGTCTACTTAAATATGATTTAGAATACATTCTTAGTTTTCAGGCGAAAAGAAAATTCGATCAGTGACGACGTGCAAAGAATTTGACTGGAATCAACCACCTTATTCAACTGCAAACATTCGTGCAAAGGAGATAATTTCGCTAGCTATTTGATCAGGTCTATTCTACTTATTTTCTTGAAATAGGTAGTATCCAAAAAGAAAAATCTACAATTTGTTCATTAGTGGTATATATAGATAATAAGTTGAGCTTTTTCAACAGTAATAATTAAATAATAAATTAATAAATTGATTAAAGAATAAAATAATTATCGCTATATATTACGACTCGGCTGAGACGGCACGTTTTTACGGCTCGGCTATAAAGTGGCAACTTTTTCAGGGCTTGGTTGAGGTCGCATGTACCTCCGCCAAAAATATCATTCACAACTGAATCGTAAGTTCAAAGGTAATACAAGAGGTCACCTAATCCCGCGTCTAAGATATTTACGGCTTCGTGCCGTTTGTGGCTCGCACCTAATGAGCTGAACATGTTGGCGTGATTTCCCTCCGTCATGTTCACATTAAAGAGATAACAACGCAACCGAGCTTACTCCTACAGGGTATCCCAGGTGAAGGAATAAACAAACCAGGATATACTAAAGAAGTTAGTTCGAGGAACGGGAAGGCAGTGATTGGGTGAACGCGCTAACGGCCGTTAACTCTCTTCTCGCTTCTTTTTTTTTTCACTTCATTGTCCTCATTCTATTATCCTGTGAAGTTTTAACCTTCCTGTGCACCATGACGAGATAGCTGATATATAAGCATCAAATAGGGCCAAAAATGGAAATTTTAATTACTTTCGAGTCCCCTTGATGGAGTGTTTTAAATTATCACATTCTCATATATTAATGTGATGATGATTTTATGTGTAATAAAATACACAATATTTTACAATATATCAATATATTTATTTTATTTTGTTTTATTAATTTCTTTACATTATCTGGATTTATACATAGATCATATTAATCAAATTTTGTGCAAAATCATGATGGCGTCATGCACAGCGACATTTACGAGGGTATCAAAGTCCTACCATTGCCCATTCAATTAACCTATCGGATTTTGAATAAATCGATCTAATTAGTAAAAAATTAACACTAGCAACATGCAAAGTACCAAGTGAATAATTCAATGAAAACTATCAAAAAGATTATTTAAGCATAATTGAAAGTAATTTTTAGTAGGACTTTAGACACCCTTATGTATTTATAAAAATCTTTTTATTAATTTTAAACTTTGTTTACATAGGTTATGGTAATATACGCACATACCGCAAAATAATATGGTCTGAGTACTTATAGCTGTCTATAAGTATGCACTCATCAGAAAAGAAAAATTTGGTTGAGCTACCGAATACATCTTGGTTATTATTAAAGTTACTATAACAGCTTCATTATAAATTAATATTACACTTTTGCGGTTGTAATTATATTTACAATTTTCCAGAAATCATATTTATTTTAATCATATATATTATCATTTATATTCATAAAGATTAAATATTATTAATTCAATTCATTTAATGAAATCGAATGAACGTCGCTAATAAGCGCAGCTGCTTTGTGATGTAATTACCAATGTGTATAAACGATCATGTACCTGAGAAGAGATCATCCACTTGATTCTTTTCAAATATATTAATTTTTAAATTTACTCGAAAAAATTCATTTATTATCATAAAATCTCTCAATTATGCACTTAATTATGCACTTGAAATGTATTCGATTCGATTACTATTTATGCATGTAGAGAATGTACTGAAATTGATTAAAAATCTGCAGTGATGCAAATCCATTCTTTTTTCTAAACAATTTTACAAAAAGTATTACAAAAATGTCGTATTATAAAAGTAGTTTAAACCTACTAGGATACAAATTTTCTACATACATGGAGATGACTTTTAACGTAACTTTTAATGTAAAATATTGTCATTTCAAAAATTAATATCTACAAAAACCTACTGGATAAATTTGGCTAAAATTTGGTTAGTGTAAATATCTTAGTTTTAATATTATTTAAAAAAATAATTATTTCAATTTTTGCATTGGTTGAAACACCAAAATTTTCTTAATACTTCGTTTCTATAGTTAAAAATTAGTAAAACTGCAGTGCAATATTGGAGATTCCCGATTACTTTGGAAATAATATAGTTTATTTTTTGTAAAGATAAAATATTTTTAGTTCCTAATATAAAACAAAAATAAAAAATTACTGCAACTTCTGATAAGTTGCTACAGTACATAAACTATAGATTACCAATACAAGTGAAAACATAACAATATTGTTTATATTATGTATAGTTTAACAAAAGTACAATTAATGAATTAAAAATCAATGTGCATAATATAAAATATTTTTAGATGTTAAATTAAAGTAAATATAATTGATTCTAAGTACATTCTAAACATTAATAAATATATATTTAATCTAGTCTAATAGTTCCTATTAATATTTTTATTGTTATACTTGATTTAACACAAGGCAAAGCCAAAAATTTATAAAACACTAAAATTCTTTCACCCATTTCAAGGTCTTTTATCAAAATTAATTGATACATAATTCATTATTGATACCTATAAAATCTTAGGAAGGGCGTCAAGCTCATCAAAACGTTGAACTGAATATTATTAATTTGACTCCTTCTATCAAATGTTTATTACTTACAATCAAATATTATAATGAGTGAAATAAATTTCATGATTGTAAATTTCATCATTTCCAAAGAAATCGAGAAAATAGCACCGTTATGAGTCTCGTGAGCTTAATTTACTCGACTACGGTATGACCCAACTGGCAAAAATTATATAAGAACAGTTCTATCAAATTCCGATTTTAAATCAAATCAATTAAACGTCCATTTAGTTTTCGCTTTAAAATTTCTAATCGGTTTATGTTCAACAAGCAGAATTTCTCTAACTCGTAATTTTTCGGGCATAAAAGTTCTTACTGAAATTGCAAAATCTCGCTTATCCGAAAATTAGTCTATTTTCATAAATATTGCTTTATCGTATAAAAATGTTTCTCCTTCACGGAATTATTCTCTTTTCGAATGGAACCGACGGCTCGGCAGGTATTTTCAAAGTGAAGCATCCCTGCTGAAAATATCGCATTGGAAGAGGCGAATTTAATTAATTAAATTTACGAGCGAGATTTTTAGCAGGGAATATCAAATTTAATTTGAACGATTGAATCAGTAGAATTAAAAATCGAAAAGTTAAAGTGAATTCTTTGAAACGTCTTAAATATTTTCTTGGTAACGTAGCGTCATCGTCTCACAACGAGTACGAGCGAGTCTCGCGCTCGTCCATCGAACCGTAAGAACGCCTAGACGTAGACAGGCGTTTTTTGCTTGCGGCGTCGCGCTCGTAAATTCTACATACATCAAATGCATATTGCGTTCGCGCAAACCTGCTCGGACTCGACGGTGCTGGTACTACTTGAGCTCGTGAGCGGATTGAAGGGGCGCTTCTTGCGTCTGCAGCAGCAGAGCCTGCCGAGAAAGTCACCCAGCATCGCGTCGTCGTCCATGTCGTCCTTGTAAGCACCGCTCGAGGCCTCGTCCGTGCAGACGGACACGAAGGACTGCAGATCGTTCTTGGGGAAGCCGTCCCTGTAGTAGAGCTTTATCGTGTCGTAGGCATCCATTATTACGGAAATGAACAAGCTCAATACGACGTAGATGTAGAGCGAGATGAAGGTGTAGAGGTAGATGCGCGAGTACCACCAGAGCATCGGGGACTTGAAGGAAGTCATGGAGAAAGTGGCGAACATGTCGTCGCCGTTGATCAGTGCGAAGAGGCACTCGGAGGTAGTGGCAAGAGATCGGAACTTCATGTGGTACGGTCCGAGGATGAGCCAGCCGCAGAAAGTGAATCCCGCGTAGATGAGGATGGCGCAGATCAAGAATCGGGCAACCTTCGGCGCCGCTTTCTTTAGCGTCAGTATTACGACGTTGTAGGTCTTGAAGAATCCGAGATAGCGGAGCACACCGAACCAGACCAGCAGATTTCCGGTGCCCAAGAAAATACTGCAGAGATTCCAGTGATCACTGCCGTACTGCTTCTTCTCGATTTGCTGTTTCATCGCTGAACCCATGATTATGAGGAGGTCGTTGATGATTATCATAACGTACCATAAATTCAAGAACTCTAGTCTGCCTTCGAAGCTCAAAGGCTTGCCGTACATCCGTCTGAAGAAATTCATCGTATCGAATTTGAGTAGCTGCGCGCGATAGATCGCTCTTGAACACAATCCTAAAGAAATACTGCAGATAAATATCACGAATAGATTGAGCATCGTTCGCAATGCAGATTCTATTTGGTTATCCGTTATATATTGAGTATCGCCTTGGCAGATTAATCTTATGGGATCAGTATCCAGCGACAACAGCATTTGGCCATCTAAGTCTTTATTGTCAAAAATAATTTTAATTTTAAATTTGTAACAGTCGGGTGGCGTAATAGGCCCTGCAGCTCTCAAGTTGACAGTCTTTAGAGCGAATTTCAATTCAGCTTTAACCAGGGCTGAAAAATTGACTGGGATTTTGTTCTGTTGCAAAAGGTGTTTCGATGTAGACGTTTGCTCCTCCTGCTTGGTGATATTTACACACACTTTGTCTATCTTACTATTGAAGATGTAACTTTCGTTAAATCCAAATACAATTCCTTCTCGATAATGATATAGGCACAGAACAACCAATCCGACAGAATTGTCATCGGCAGTATAAGAGTATGATCCAATTGCATTACTAACATTGTAATATCCTTTTAAAGCATAATCTATTGTTTCATAGAATTCCTCTTGTTTATAAAGGGCAAGGGGTCCAGAGGCAGGTGGGTATGTTGGTAACTAAAGTGATTATACATGAAAGTTAAAAATGCTTAACATCAAAGTAATGTATTAAAAATGTTTCTTTCTCAATAACGATTTTTTTATAAAAACTTTTCAGATTGTAAATATAATAAACATTTAAATGTCTATTTTTATCTATGCAAAACTATTAAATTTAATAAATTAAATAAAATTTATAAAAATTTAAAACCTAAACTTTATAATATTTGAAAAATATACTTGGTTTTTTATTACAATGTAAAAAATAAACACATTTAATAAAATTTTGTGTTCCAAACTAAAATAACTATAATCATTATCTAACACTGATAAAAAATGTCCAACATCAAATTAACTATAAGCATTATCTAACACCGATAAAAAATGTCCAACATCAAATTTTTATGACTTTTGATTTACTATGACTATTATTTCACTGTTCTTGAAAAATACATTTGAAGTATTGTTAAAAATTTATATAAACTTATAAAAATTTATCTCTTTCAATAGATGTATTGTTAATTCATTAAACCAAATTATATTAATTATGTAAAGATCTTAACAAAATTATACAAAATATTTCTATCACAATTATATAAACACTTAAAAAAATTAATTACTTTCAGGAGATACATTGATAATTCACTAAACCAAATTATATTAAATTTATAAAGTTCATAAGCAACTAATATTAAAATATCTGTTTGGGTTATTCCCAAGACCAATTATCAAAGTTTTATCATTAAAATTAAGTAAAGCTTAATTTTATCTTTCATTATTTAAGAAACTATTATCGAAACAACTTATATCATGATTATACGTACTTCTTGGACGGCATCCCATCCTCGGAGAAATAGATGTGAAAAAGAAACTCTATTGTCCCAGGTATAATTAACATGGGTATAATTATTATGTGCAAATAAACAGAGTTGGAATGTTACTAAGACTATTTTTATAACTTGTACAACAAATTTGTAAGGAAATCGTCTCTTTGCTTGCCATTTTTCAATGGGATTCATAAAAAAGAATCGAAGTTTTCTTCGCATTTTATCTTCCATGTATCTACTAGTATGGCACATGTTTTCTTCAAAAGGTCCTTCTCGCATATCTCTAAACAATATCAAAATTTGCAATAATTAGTAATTTATACTTTTTGGCATATGTTAACATTAACTTTAAATTTATTACCTTGGTTTTGTAAAAGCATTGTTATTAAGTTGAGCATGCTCATCCTCTTCACTATTTTCTGGAGCCTCGCTCCATGAATTGTTATGAAGGAGATTACCAAATCGGTTCTCTTGCCCAGATATTTCATTCTGTTGTGCCATTATGAGAAATGAAACTGCTTAACAAAAACAAAGAGATCTAAGCCTGAGACAAGTATACAAAACTACTTTTCAACCTGCACAACTAACACTGGAGTTCCTGAGTCTACAGGAAATTTCCCTTTGTCTCTTACATTGAGTATTCTGCAGAAAATATTCGAAAAATTGCAATTGTTAAAAATAGATTCTTAAAAAGATACCACAAACTATGTTTATACTCACGTATGCGTCAAACGCAACGATTAAATGTTTCGAAAAATAAGTGTTACGAATATCCATCTGACTGTTCAACAGACTAGTGAGAACTGAACCTCGATTGTGAAATTGCGACTGTAGGCGTGAACTTAGTCATTTAAAAAAAATAAATCACGTGAATTGATAAACATTCACAATAACTACTTATATCATTGAGACAGAGTAATGAAAGGACATAAAACATCACTGAAATCATATGATTCTAGAGAATTTTAAAGAGATTTGTAGGAATTTTTGTCTTTTTCAAAATTTTATCTTGTATTTCACTATGTTTGAGAGAAAATCATTGGGTCCTAGTTACGCCATTGTTAGCAATAGTGGCCTCCCATTCGTTACCACCGTTTCTACCTGACCAATAAAAGAGCGTAGCGAATTATAGCGATCAGCAGCAACGCTCCTCCGGCTCCTCCGACTGTGCTCAAAAACTTGTTTTTGAATAACAGTCAACAGACATCAAGACAATACAATACTACAGTACAATACAATAGTACAGTACCTATATACTTACACAAACAGCGATAACGTGTCGTAGTTTTCTGCTCTTAGTGCAATACCTACATTCAATTTAATGTTTACTATTGATGCAGACTGCAGTTAAACATCCAATGACTTTTCTGTAAAATATAATAACAGTTACAAAACAAAAAGTAATATTCTCAGCAAAAACAGTAAATAGAGAATTCTTTTAGAATAATGTCTGACAATTATTTTGAGAGCATTCGAACAGTTGGTGCTAGTTTAGATCAAGGAATATCTAAATTACAAGAAAAATGGGAGATGCCCCATCTATTTCTCTGTAAAGATACTGAAGAATCTCAAACAGCAGCCAAAAAACTAGTTAAAGATTTGGCAAATGATATACGGTTGCTAAAGGTAATGTGTACCGAGTATATATAACTATTTTTATTTGGTTTTAACTGTAAAAAATATATATATTTCACTTCTGTTTTAATGATTTTTAATCTTCGTAATAAATTTTTTTCCAATGCAATTATTAATTATTTTAGGAAAATATAGAAGAACAAAGCTTAACGGTCACATGCATGCTAGAACAGCAAAATCACTTTATTCAAGAATCAATAGAAGCAATAAAACGTTTAAAAGCAGAAGTTGATGATATTAAAATTTTATTTACAGAAAATGGATATGTAGAAGAATCTGTGGAAGATGAACTTTCAAGTTTATATAATAAACTGGACTCATTATCAATGAACAGTGATAATTCATTTTCAAAAGAGACTAACAATGTTACAAATTCATATATGAATGAGAGTGTTTCATTTAGTGACTCCTTATCAACTACAAGAAATTTTACTGATACAGACACTCCAGAAAGATATAATATTTCTCTTAGTAAAATAGCAAAGAGATCTCTAATGAATGAGCCACCAATGGAACCACTGTACTCTCCTCATTATTATAAATCAATGAAAAAATGAACTAATTTTGTGAATCAGAAATATGTAAATATATTTTAATTTTGTATTTTGAATTTTATACAAAGAATGTTATAATAAAAAAACTAAAACTTTTATGTAAACTCTATTGCGATTATGTGCTACTATACAAAAAACTTTTATGAAATATTTACGAAAACCTGGAAAGAATCCTACACTATAAAGATCAATAAAGCAACAGGTAGATGGAGTAATGAGTTTATAGCTGTAAAATAATATACATCTTATTTAAAATATAGTAATATAAAATTTTTATTAGCTATTATATAAAGAACATAAATTATTAATTTTTGAACACTATAAAATTATGAATTATTAAATCATTTATTTACAACTGTAAGGAACTAAATGCTCTATGTAAGCAATACTTTTAGTTATGATTGAATTTAAATAAAATCTGAAACTAGATACTAATATGCCAAAAAATCAATAGGTACTTAAAATGTAGGTTGTTCAGTGCATACTACAATTGCATTGGTAGCATTTGATCATTTATGATGGCTGTAAAATAATGTAACAAAAATAGTATTAAATTTTTCTGTGAAATAATATTTTTCTTTCTAATTATATAAGTAATAAATAATGTAAAAAGATGAAAATAAATAAATCTACTCGAATAGTTGGGAATAAAACCATTCTTATTCCTTATAAAGAGCATCATGTTTTGAGGTTAGTTTATTTTATGCAATATTATTCAAATGTAAAAAATTTAAAATATTCTTATTGTTTTATAAAAAAAATATAAAATTCCTAATAGGTACCATGAATGGATGAAATCAGAAGAATTACAACATTTTACTGCATCTGAACCATTATCACTAGATGAAGAATATAGGATGCAAAAAAGTTGGTTCGAAGATGAAGATAGTTAAGTTAAAAATATATAGCTTTGTTTTCTATTTACTTATATATTTATTTTATCAAATATTTTTTTATAGAATGCACATTTATAATTTTAAACAAAATATTGTTTGAAGAAACCTCTAATGAAATAGGTAACATAATTCTACTTAAAAAAATAATTTATCATTTTTAAAATATTTATTAAGTATATTTAATTATTGCAGATGCAATGGTAGGTGATACAAATCTCTTTTTTATTGATCCCGGTAATAAAAAATGTGCAGAAATTGAAATTATGATAGCAGAGAAAAAAGATAGAGACCAAGGCTATGGTTGGGAAGCAGTAATTCTTATGCTACGATATGGTACAATATTTTCAATTATTAAATATTATTTATGAGATAAATAATATACAAATACAAACATTTCAGGTATTGAAAAACTAAATGTAGAAAAATATTTGGCCAAAATTTCAATATATAATGAGAAAAGTATAAAAATGTTTAACAAATTAAGATTCAAAGAAGTAAGAATCCCTTTTATATTTTTATATTTAATTAATTAAATTTATTTCTACTTATTATTATTAAATCATTTATCATTTATAGGTATCAAAAAGTGAAATATTTAATGAAATCACATTTGAAAAAGAAACTGATGATGATTGGTTAGAATGGCTCAAATCTGAAACATTTGATGTCACAAGAGATGAAAGTTATGAATAAAATATGGTATATTATGTGAAAAATAATGGACACACTTTTGTAATAAAAACAACTGATTATATCATTAAACAATACAGGTATAGCTCATGTCAAAAATAAACAATTTTATAACAAAAATAATAAATTGACAAATAACATACACATCAGACAAAAAATTCTAAGACAATCAATTTTAATACAATTACAAAGCCAAATTGATCACAAAGCTTTGTATATAAAATAACAATTAACGAATCGTTTAAAATCTTTTCAATGATTTCGATAAAGGTTAAAACCAGAAAACTGCCAGCGCCTTTCCATATTTGCGCCGATGCCCGATAATTCCTGTTTGAATACTTGAGGAAATCGTTGCATTAAATGTTCTACCTCATTAAGTCTAAGACCTGGCTCCATTTTTTGTAGATAATAATAAACATAGTCGAGGCTCGCACCAAAAGGATGGATATGTAAAAATATCGCTATCAAACCTAAAGAACATAATATTTTTTTTTAATACATATTGCTGATTTTATGGAAAAGGAATATTTCTTTTAATTTGTAACTTACCGATTAGTTTAGCTTCTTTTTGTGTGATTTGTACTGCACTAGACGAAGCAGCATTGGGCTTTGGAGTTCGCCGATCCTCATTGACATCGTCATCTTTGTCAAGTGTAATAACTTCACTTTCTTGTATTTCTTCTTTTTTAGTAGCATTTAATTTGACTGTTAAATCTTTGATTTTTTGATCATCTTG
Organism: Megastigmus stigmatizans; assembly: GCA_900490015.1. Taxonomy (NCBI): domain Eukaryota; kingdom Metazoa; phylum Arthropoda; class Insecta; order Hymenoptera; family Megastigmidae; genus Megastigmus; species Megastigmus stigmatizans. The sequence goes on from UELV01001008.1 coordinate 12,241, forward strand.
GGCTTGTTGCTTTCTAGATTGCATTAGCTGCTCTTGCATACCTTTAAGAGTCTGTTGTAACATCTTCATTTGTTTTTCTTTAGCATCTACTTCTATTTTTGTTTCCGATTTCAAGAGATCAACCTATAATTTCAAAAACCTAAGAATGACTACACCTATTTTATAAACTATTACATAATGATAAAAAATTATATATCACGTGGTGCAAGGAACTTCATGCGAAAATAACGAGAAAGTAATTATTTTGTTATAGCTTTTAAAGTACAGCCTATAAATTGGAGCAATGTAAATCTGTTTTAAACGTGATTAGTTCCTATTCTGCTGATAATCGATATTCTAAACCCTTTTGTACAATATTCTAATTGAGGCTATACTCTGACTTATTCAGCAATGGTGATTTTTTTCGTTATTATGTTAGATACATACAGGATCTCCAAAAAGTATCGGACCCCTGATTTTGGAATCAACTACAAAAACAAAAACGATGAGCCCAAGGTCTATAGAATTTTCGATTCCAATGGTAACCCTAAATTCGACCTTGTACGTGTCTTTCAAGATCATTTCAAGGTTAACTTAATTTTTTAAAATGGGAACCTCTATTTCGACCCCAGAATATGAAATAGTGGAAAAAATGACGCTCAGATAAGCTTTTTCGCTTGACTTTGACCTTAAAGTCAATTCAGTGTCAGTAATTCAGGGTCACCATTAAAATCCTCGTCGAAATCCCTATCGACCTTGGGGCTCATTATTTTTGTTTAGGTAGTTGATTCCAAAATCAGAGGGGGTCCGATTTTTTAAGAAGACCCTGTATGTAAAAAATAAACAAAAAAATTAAAATCCATTCATCAATTCTCCCAGAGTAAATTTTTACTTTTATAACGACTTAAAGGGAGGAGAGTATTTAAAATATAAATCTTAAGCACAAAAATTAAATATAACCGTAGTTATATTTAATGCATACGTTCTCGCGTAAAATACTACATAACTGAGATACCTATAATAAAACTGTAAATCAGCGATAAAAAATTTCACCTCGTTTTTATATGCTTCCAGTTGACAACGTAAACTGTCATTTTCTTCTTTAACGGTTTGTAGTCTTTCACTATCTTCGTTGCCTATGGACTGGTTACGAGACTTTTTACGTAGCGGTTCGTCTTCTGAATCGGACACCTCCATCTCGCCTTCACCTTCCATAAGAGTCTCCTCCAATTGAACCGCCTTAATTTCCTGTTACAATAAAATAAATAATTAAAATTCGTTTTCGTGATGTTATAAGAAATCGACAATTGCCAACATGCTGTTTATCATGTACAAACGATAAGGGCTTCAATTTTTACTTGTCTCTGTTAAAACTCAGTCCGTTATGCAATTAAAATTTTTTGTCACTCTTTGACAATTTCTTTAAACTAAACAAAATACCAATTTGCAAGTATATTAAAATGAAATAATAAGCAAAAGAATTGTATCAGTAAAATGAATTTAAATTTCTCTCCCCTTACACTAATTTAGATCTTACCTCACTATCCACAGATTATCCAGATTTAAAAGTATAAAATGCCTATACAAAAAGCCAAAGAAAAAGTTTTGTAAAAGATAAAAAAAAAAAAATGAAATTCATGCGGAAAATAGAGAAACTGCATTTTCTTGAGGTTTCCCTAAGTTTTCATTTTACTACCTGTTTAACTCGAAAACATCACAATTTGGCTGCAAACTTTTATAATTCATTGTTACCTTTGCCTCTTATTTGTCTAGTTTATTGCCAATGAAAGACAATTTTCGCGAAAGAAAGCACGTGTCTGACCATACTCATTTTAAGGGATAAATTCTTCGTTTTGATTTCCATGTTTGCACCATTACTTATACTTACCTCGCAATCTGGTTTACAATAAATTTTCTTTTCCATCGCGCCCGAGATTTTTCAAGATAAGAATTTAAAAGATTTGTAACTCAACAATTTTTTTAATGATAAACGTATTTATAAAAATTAAATAATTAAAAACAATTATAAACTATAAAATAAATGATAAGGACAAAAAACTTAAAAAACATATTGGAACACATAAATTTGAAATATCAATTTATAATTTAAGCAATTAAATTTTAAGAATTGAATTATAAATATTCGGTATTATTATATTTTTTAAAAATGTTTCAAATTTTAAACAAGAGTTTTTAAATTGAAAAATAAAAAACAATTATATAAACCGTTTATCATGAAAAAAATATTAAAGATAAGTTTTGACATTATTATTTATTTCAAAAGTGATATTATATATTTTTTTTAAATTTAAAACGCTTTCCATTGTAATAAACAATTGTGATGTTACTTAATATGTATTTAAAAATTTTTAAAAAAAACAACCAACATCACCTACGTCACTATTGACATTGAAATGGCAAATACATACCGAAGACTGTTTCTTCCACATTTCAATGTTCTTTCGCTGTGCCTTGGTGAAGTGATCCCAAACCTTCTTGTGGCTGGCCGCAGTAAATACCCGTTCGATCTGACTGACTGTTGATGACACAGGTGTTGCATGTCGCATACAAAAACACAACAAATCCCTGTTGTATACCCTGATTTCATTGCTTCTCTTACGATTTCATGGAAATAAGTTTTTTGTTTGTTGCATTTCATTCATTCAGTCCATTCTCTCTTACTCTAGCTCTCTCCATCTCCTCTCCTCCCTCTTACTCTCTCTCTTGCTCTCATGCTCTCTTTCTTTCCTCCCTTTGATCAATCTTTGATTTATAATTCTCTGCATTGCCAATAACGTCCATAACCAACAGCTAGTAGAATTATTATAAATAGGGTTTTGATAGAAGTTGTTTACAGAAAAAGAATCAAACTTTCCTTTTCGAATATAATTACTCTATGCGACAGTTGTTGATCCTCTAATTCTGGTTCCCAGAACAAATTTTTACTGAGATTTTATTTACAACTTAAAAAAATACCAACCTCTGAACTTAATTTCATTTGTTTTATGATGAAATTTTCAGAAAAATTTGTTACGAGGAACTTCTCAGCCTTGACTTTGACAATATTGCCCCAACACCACTTAATTGGTTCTTAGCTTTAAGAGCATGCAATTGACTATACTTTTTAATACACTATTTTTCTATTACGTATTAAAATAGTACATGTTTCTGTTAAACTGCCATTGGACCTCGAGTACTGTAATCATAAAGTGAAAGTCTGCATTCTTCACCCACCTTTTTTCTCCGAATCCTCAAGCCTCAACAGAGTTTTTTTAAGCTTATAACAGTAGGCAGCAAAATGATTACATTAAATTTCCGAAATCTTTTTTAGTAAAGTATACTTGGTAATTATTAAAACAGAAATTTGAAGTCTTTCAAAAACCATTTCTTAAGTAAATTATGTGAAGAAATAAACTGTAGTATACTTTCATAAAAGATCTCGCAATGAACATTTTTGAGAAATTAATTCAAGAATTTCGTTACTGATGATAAATTGAGATAGGGGCCTATATGAAAAATACTGCCTTGATACACCTCCTCGAAGTTTGATGCAGTATTTGTGATGCAGATTTTATGACAAGTTGAAAATGCAATAAATTTCAGATGTTTTCTTATCTTACGAGTAGCTTCTGAAGCCTTTGAAAAAGGCTCCACTTACCAAGATCAAGCGATAGAAATGCAGATATGCTTATTAACGCCGTAACGAATTCAAGAGTACGGCTGTGATAATGAACTTAAAAACCATTTTTCTAAACTCACATTGAATCAGTAGTCCCTGCATTCGGCCTTTTAGCAGTTCTTTCGCCTTTTGAAGCTCTTCTTCATAGGATACCTTCTCAGTTAATAATCGACGCACATGAGAATTAGTTGACTGTATCATTGAATAGAATGTATTGGCGTTTCGTTTAGTACAATCTCCACGTTCTAGCCAAGTAACGACGATCTAAATATGAAATTTAATGTCATTGCTTACCATTTAATTAAAATAATGTATAAAATAAAATCATATCAAAATGTGTACTAAATTATTAATCTGTATAGTTCTTACATGTACAGCTTTCATAAACGTGTCATCTTGTTTAATCTTCTCACATATATTTGATGCTTCATGATCAGTGTAATGGACTACAGGTGGAGGACTTGATGGTGGTCTTTGCCTTTCTTTTTCTACTCGTTCTCTATGCCTCTGCTCCCTTTGCAACTGTCGTTGTCTGCATTCCCATTCATACTGATCATCTCTTGCCTTAAAATTTGTTAATATAATCATTAACATTTCTTGATTGAAATATATTTCATCTTGTAAATTGATTTTACTATTGCAATATTAAATTTTAATTTTATCCTCGATGTATTTCCATATACAATATCATATTATTAATTCATATTTACAATGTACTGTCTTTTTTTTTAAACTTAGGCACAAAAATGATTTTCTTTTCTTTAAAAATTTATTTCATAAATCATAAATCATAAAAGTTAATAGTGTAACAAATAATGCATCATGAAATCAATTGCCAATAAAAATAATGACAATATTAAATAAAGGTTTACTTCTTTAAGCCTTTAAAAACCAAGATACAAATATTAGTCTAGTTCGCATGGATGTATTGAATATGAAGTAAATAATAATTAGAAATACCTGAGCAAAATCCACATGTAATCTACCCGTATTTGAAGAATCGCCATTAGAACCAATGCGGACTCTATATCCAGACAGATATATCGCTGCATCGACACTGCCTTCTAATACAAAACGAATGTGACAAAAGTTTTTTTTAGAAAGTCTTAAAGTTGTTATTTCGCCGCAGCGCTCAAATATTTCTTGAATAATGGCTTCTGTGATGTTTTCAGGTAATCCTGTGACAAAAAAAGTTTATTTATTATCTTCAAAATAATTATATAAATACTCTATTGATTGGGCATTACAGATTTTATAAATACTATGAGTTATAAAAATTTACATATAGTAGATAATTTTTACCTCCAACAAATATAGTTCTGCATCCTGGAGGTCTCTCCCTTGTTGTTGGAGGTGGTGCATTAGGATTTGGAGGGAATAAAGTACAACTTTTGCAGTGAATAATTTCTTTGGTGCCCTGTGTTGCTTGAGGAGGTAACCCTCCACTGATTATTTGACTAGCAGCTTCACTCATAATTTGTTCTGGGCCCAACATTGGAGCACCAATCATGGCACTTTCATGTGAAATCATACTCATACTCATGGGCCCGTAACCATGGGCATGACTCATGTGAGGACCAAGAGGCATTTCACCCATCAAAGGTCCCACAGTTCCCATTGGTCCCATACCCATCATTGGATAGCCTTTATAACATGTTATTTAAAATTTCTCAGTACTTTTTTTAAAATTTTTTTGTTAGGTCAATATGTTTTTAGTTTAACACTAACCAATGCCCATACTCCAAACGCCTGGTGATGGATCTATTGGTGGTCCAAGAGCTGGTGTATTAGCTGTTGGATTTGATGTTGGCGTTACTTGATTATTATTACTATTATGATTACTATTATTTGTAGCTGAAATCACATTTTCTCGATCATCAGGTCTCCGATCATCTCTACGATCCCTGTCATTCCTGTCATCCCTTCGATCTCTATCTCGATCTCTTCTATCACGATCTCCTCTTGACCTATGTATGCAATATTATCAATGATGTAAAACAGAAGTAAATAGTATTTTTAAATGTGTATATTATAATGTAAAATATTTTTATTTTTCACCTTCGACCACTATCTCGACTATCCCTGCTTTCTCGATCCCTCCGATTTTCATTCTTTTCACTTCTCCTATCATTGTCTTCTGAACTGTCTCGAATAATAGAAGGTTGATTTTTGTTTGTGCTAAATTCGAGAGGAGAGTCATTCATTCCAGGCATTGGTATTGGTGGTGGAAGGGGAGGGAATCCTTGACTTGCTAGCTCCATAAAGTTTTGCGCTCCAGGAATTGGTGTAAGCGGCCCCATTGGCCCCATCCCTATTGATAAGAAAAACATTTAAGCAAAATATTCTCTGTATTTGTCTACCTTATGTACTCTTTATTATTGTATATTTTAAAAGAACTGAAATACTAGATCTGTCCATATATTTCTTTAATAAATTTAAAAAAAAATAATTTAACAATACTGAGAATAAAGTCTAACTAGAATATCAATAAATAAACATCAGAGAATATTCCCATCTACAAGACCAACAAAATGGTCTATAAATAGCACCCCGAGATTTCAATACTAAATAAAAAAGACGTTAATGTATGTAACCGGTAATAAAAGTATAAAAGTACAGTGAATTATCAGTCCCAAAAAATACAATCTAAAATCGTAACACTTGCCAATAGCATTGTTACCCATTGATAATGTAAACAAAAGCGATACGGCTCAATCGCCTGCAGCCCCGACACGAAAGTACCGAGATTATTATAAGATCAATAAAAGGTTCACATCTCACCCATGGCAGGCATAGCGGCTGCTGGCATTCCCGGAAAATTGTAGGCCATCTTTGCTGATGTGAACCTACAATTTCCCGGTAATCAGGAGTGCTCTTTAGTCGCAGGCCGAACGAACCTCTAGTAAAAGAGCGGACGACGACGAGCGCCGCGGCTTCAGGCGCAATTCATGGATGATGCCTAGGATCCGAGCGAAAACACTCGCGCGATGCGCTTCGGTGCACCCACGCACTTGCTCAGGGCTCTCGTTGAGTCTGCTGCTGTTGCTGCTGCTTCGCGGCAATCCATTCTATAGCCGAGCTAAATCCGCGGCTAGAGCTAGGGAGCGAGTCGCTTTCTGCATCGACTGTTCAGAGTCTGCGCACTGTTATCGTCCCCATTCCAGTACCGTACTGAGGAGGATTAGGTCTCCGGACCCTGACCATCCCTACTTGGAGCGTCGCGTGATATATGTAATATGTATAACACCAGTAGCTATATATATACGTGTTATGCAGCTGCTCGTAATGTTCGTGCAGCTTCGAAAGTGTTTGTATATGACGTGTGATCAGCAGACAGCAATAGAATAATGGACTGCAGCCTTGGAGGTAATAGGTATGTGTAGTAAATTGGATACGTCTAATATATGTTTTCCAATTTGCTCTTCTATTTATTAACACGATTCTATATAATTTCTTATACATATTTATTCAATATATTAACTGCTATGAATCAATTTACTCCATGTCTTTCAATTAATAGGTATAATATTTACATTGATGTATATAATAATCACCAATAGGCATATCGGAATAAGAGTATTATATTAAGAATGTTTTGTATGCATGAAGAACTTTTGAAAACCGGTTGTTTTAAAAAAGAATTACTTTGAAAATGAGGCTCAAAATTATAACAATCATTAATACCTACTGCATTTATAGGTATATAGGTACTGTGTATATTCAGCAAAACATCCCTTTACTGTCAATTTGGTGAAAAAAACAATATTTTTTCGTCACGGCTAAAATAAATCAAATTCGAATTAGGCACAAAATTTATAACCATTATCTTATCGTCGGTTCAGTGGAAAAAGGGCAAATCTGAAATTTAAGTTTGGAAAAGGGCACATCTGGCGAGCATGTTTTTTCTTTCAACTGTAAGTACGTCGTAAAAGTTAAGATAATAAATAAATAATATTATAATATTATAATAAGATTATCATTCTTATTTTTATTGATAATTTTTATTTTTCGTGTCATTGCCAACGACTTAAAGTGGAAAGAAAAGAACATTTTCGTCATATATGTGCCCTTTTCCAAACTGAAATTTCGGATATGCCCCTTTTCCTCCGAACCGACGATATTTAAGAACAGTAAATGATTTTGGTATAATGAATTTTGTAGCAAATTGACTTTAAGCACTCGAAATCGTACATTTATATACATGAGTAGATCACTGATTTATAACAACTTTGTAGTAAATTGTGAACAAAGTTCTAGATATTTACTTAATTTGGTCATTATACATAGCAACTTTGGTTATTGGGATCAATCTATAGATATATTGTATCAAGAAAAAAAGTTAACGCTAAAACGTTAATTATAGTTATTATATATATGTAGTAGCTATGATCTTAATTACTTTGAAACAGCGAATTGAAGTCGTTTCATTACCAAATATCATTACTAGGCTAGCAACTGTAAGGTAAAGTAGGTAATACCCGGACAGTTTTAAAGGTACTAAATTTTTATCCCTAATTTTCGAAATAAATTTGTTAGTTTTCGTAGATTTTCTTATTTTTATTATAAAAATAAGACTTTATAATGTTGATTTAAAAAAAAAATTATGTATATGTACTTTTTATTTTTAAAATAACAACGTTTTTAAGAAGCTTAGTTTGCTGCAATACTCGGACAGGCTTTTCGCGTTGGCTGCAATACTCGGACAAAAGTAGAAGGTATACTCGGACAAGTATTATAACGTGACTAAGCGCGACTAAATGCGATAAAAAGAAGTACTAAATAAATTGAATGACTAGCTGAACGTATTTATTGATGATAAATAATATAATTTTTGACTGTTTAACAAATATAAATATTGATTAAATAAATAATTAAATTTTTTCTTCTTTAATTTTCATCTTGCTTTGTAACGTCTGCATTTCATGAGTGATTAATAAT